>OZ024742.1:4565956-4588456 GCA_964016885.1 Eledone cirrhosa | reverse complement strand
TAAGTTTGTAAATTTATAAATTTATAAATATATAATATATTGAAGTGAAAGCAATGGTGCGTGTGTTTCTTATTGGCAACATGACCCTCCCAAAGTATAACAATATCGGTTTCAACACACGATTTCAGATAAAGAATCTTGCTAAACAAATTCAGAAACGAAATATATATTATATACTTATATATATATTCTATTCCCTTAGGTGAAACCCTCGTAGCATCCAACAACACCAGAGACCTGGGAGTAATTGTTGATAACAACCTAAGCTGTGATACTCATTTGAACAACAGAGATGACATGTCTCGCAAGATTCTTGGAAAGTTTCGGTCGAGAGATATCCTCACCTAAATCTTCCTCTTCTCTACTTTTGCCTGGTCCCACCTACTGCTGTCTACTCTGGTCTTCTTACACGAAAGAAAGTATCATAAAATCTTTATCACCCGAAAAGTCAGTTACAAAAAAATAAAGACCATATGACAGGCCTCGACTATATCATCTACACAATTAGAAAGGACTACGTAACAGAGGATGTTTCATACCCTACCACTTATTGTATTATTACATGAATGGAATTTATAACAGCATATTATTATCGCTCATATGGCGGTCGATTGGCAGTATCGGTAGAGGGTCGGACGCCATGCTTAGAGTTACGGCCCTTTCCATTCTGAGTTCAAATCCCGCCAAGGTTAACTTTGCCTTTCATCCTTACGGGGTCGATAAAATAAAGTACCAGTAATGCACTAGTTAATTGATGGCCTTGTGCCAACGTAGAAACAATTATTATCGTTCATAATTTTGGTTAGTTTTAATATATATTAAATTCTGAACGCTCAGAACCTCATCACACACAGTAAAGCATCTTGTACGAATCTTTACAATTTTGCTAATCCGTTGCTTCTGGACTGCTTCTTTATTTATCAACTTTGAAAGGGTAGTAAGCAAAGTTGTCAGTGTGATTTGAACTCTGAACGCAGCGGGCTGGAACATATATCGCTCCTTCTATTCTGACGCTTTAACTACTCTGCTAATCTTTTACCCTCGACACAATGTATGTCAAATTCACATTGATGTAGAGTCCCACCGTCGTTGACTTTAATTTTCATTCTTCCTTGGCCGGTAACATAAATTGCCCATCAAGAACCTGTAACAAGTTCATACTTTCACAGGTTTTTCCAGTCTCCTATGTAGATGTTTAACACAGGAATACTCTTCACATGCGTGTTTTAATTGTAGGGGGATCCGCTTGTATAAGTTCGTCATTTTTCAGTGACAATATTCGGGGTTTGAACTTAGAACTCACAGAGGTGGACCAGATACCGCAAGGCATTCTGTCTGATGCACCACAAAATTCGTCACGGAGTGGTAGTCTATTTGTCTTGAAAGAATGAAAGGTAAGTTTGGACTTGGTGGGATTTAAAACAACACCTACTAACCCTAACCCTAACCTCTCACAGAATCAAGTATTAACGCTTTGTTAGAAAGCCATATGATCACTTCAAGAGAAAAGTGGATTGTAAAAGTCTGTTGAGCGCCGGGCAAAATGCCTCCCAGAAATGTTTTCTGATTTCATTCTGAGTTGCAATCAAATCTGGATTGTTTTCTCTCTTTTTAATTATTATTCTGGAGACAATAAAAGAATATGCTAGGCGACACTATCAAACATATTGTTTTTTAGATATGGTATGACATTGTATGAGACAGATTATGTGCAATCACACAGCTGATTCCACATCCTCTTGAAGGAACCATCGCTTTTATCCTTTATAAATCTTCACTTCGATTTCGACGGACTTCCACGCATTATCTGTCTACTAAATATCAGTCATAAGTTATTGTCCGCCTCAAAAACACTTCACCAAATAAGGATACATATGATATTGTAGTCCCAGATACACAATGCCTGTACATGAAATGTAAACATTGTTTCTTAAAGAAGTCAGTGAAGATCATTTATGGGAGTGAGAGGGAGGAAAAACGAAGGACATATCTTGCACAATAGTTTATTTCTCTGAGAAGATAATTTAATTGGCAATCAGCGTATTGGCAGCTGCGTACTTTTATAAAGATTTTATTATCTTCTTCGTTGTCGCTATCGTCATTACCGAAACCATCAAACAACAACAACTACAACAACAATATTATCAACAGCAACAGCAATAGCAACACAATCATCAATAGAAACGATAGCAACAACAGCAACCACCTCTCCCTCCACTGTTACAACAATAACAACCATAACAACTTCAGCAACCACCTCCCCCTGCCACAACAACAATGGGCACAGCAATACCAACACCAATTATTAACATGCGAATGAGCTTTTATTGCAGGTAATTATCGTTCAGAATGTCATATTAGCAGATTAATACACATAGAGCGTGTTTCCTGTTAATCACAGTAGTAATCAACAAGTAGGGACATCTCTGTCTTTTTCTCTAACTTACTATCTATATAATCTTAAGTAATATAATATACCGTATATGAGTAGATTATAGAATGGACTAGCGAGGGCACGAACAGACGGGTGGTAATCTTGGTTAATGAGGCTTTAGAAGTGGTTAAGGAGGTTTTTGTTAAGTACTGTCATGCGATTTATAACAATAGTATAAAGTCAAACTATAGGTTGGAGTTCTGTGACTTAAGTCAGTCTGGGTAGGATAGAGTTGGCTAAATCTCTGCATGTTTGCGACTTCTCTTATATACAAATCTATGGCGGCGAATTGAGTCGTTAGAACATTAGATAGAATGTTTTGCGATATTTGTTTCGGCTCCCTGCTCTCTGAGTTCAAATACTGCCGAGGTCAACTTTGCCTTCATCCTTTCGAGGTCGATAACAATGTACCAGTCTATTAATGTAGTCAATTTTTCTTCTCTTTCTCATTTCCTTTCTAGCACTCTCTATCCTTCTCTCGGAGAAATATGCTGTATTAAAACCTGGAGAGGCTTAAAAAATGCCCGAGAAATGCCGTATGTCAATACGGCGCCTCTACATCTCCCTCGGGAGATACGGGACCATGTATGCCATGCAAGCATACAAGTCTAGAATTGAGTTTGGTTGAAGAGGAGTTTGGTAGGATAATTGATGTTATTCAGAAAGATGTATGTATGCCATTCAAGAACGGGAAAGACTTCATGTCTAGGATAAGGTTTAAAAGATGCAAAGCTGGATGAAGGTTAGTTTGAAACCGGTTGTTGGTTTCAGAATTAATATAATATATTAATATATATATATATATATATATATATATATATATATATATATATATATATATATATACAATTAACAACAAAGAGCGCTTAGAACATAGGTATATCTTTAATTGCTAACAGTGTTTCGTCCACACTAGAAGTGGGACTCTTGCTTGTATACTTTGTATTTACTCTTTATGCTCTGAAGAGTCCCACTTCTAGTGTGGACGAAACACTGTTAGCAATTAAAGATATACCTATGTTCTAAGCGCTCTTTGTTGTTAATTGTATTACGGCTCTGTCCCCTGACATTGAGCTAACCATATACTGCCTATTTGATAAGTGGAGTGTTACACACTCCCAATTCTCTCCCTTATATATTATATATATATATATATACTAGAGTAAAACATGTCCAGAGAATTATTTGATAATATATATACATCATCTCTACTCCCAATCAGCATAATTAACCACACAAAAAATCAATTAGACCAGGCTATAAGAATAAAAGGCATCTATGAAGAAACAGTAAATAAATATACCATTGCGGCGTCTTCGCGCACAACCGTTATAGAATATTTACCCAACATTTCAACAGCACGTGGAAATTAATTAAATATACGGTCAACCATACGTAATTAGGTAAAAATTAATGTTAGAAATGCTTATATACATACCAGGATTAAATCACTAAATCCCGACCCTAGGGTTTCGCTAACTTTTGAGATACCTTATTAAGGAAATACTCGAGTTTTAGAGCTCTTCAGGGGACAAACTCGCTAGGACATATTATTTTCCGAAGTGGCCCCCGCCAAACACGAATTCAAAATGGTTGAGAACTGTGACGTGGCAGTGGTCAAGTCAGGAAGGGTGTGATTGGTTGCTTACAGCAAGTGGGTTGGTTGCTAGAAAGCGCAGCCTAATATCGCCCAAATTTTAGCTCAACCTTATGGGAGATTATTAAATATAAAAATATTTACACATACACCAATTAAACAAAGTCATAGGTATATATCTGTTTTGGCAACTTTTCACGATGTGGCTCAATGAAGAATTAATAAATTAAATAATCAGAGCAATATACTAGAGTAAAACATGTCCAGAGAATTATTTGATAATAAATATACATCATCTCTAGTCCCAATCAGCATAATTAACGACACAAAAATCAATTAGACCAGGCTATAAGAATAAAAGGCATCTATGAAGAAACAGTAAATAAATATACCATTACGGCGTCTTCGTGCACAACCGCTGAAGAGCTCTAAAACTCGAGTATTTCCTTAATAGGGTATCTCAAAAGTGAGCGAAACCCGAGGGTCGGGATTTAGTGATTCAATCCTGGTATGTATATAAGCATTTCTAACATTAAGTTTTACCTAATTATGTATGGTTGACCGTATATTTAATTAATTTCCACGTGCTGTTGAAATGTTGGGTAAATATTATATAGCGGTTATGGAGGTATTTATTTACGCTTTAATTTATATTTTTAATTATCGTGTCTATAGCTGCCTTTCATAGGTTATAGATTCCATACACTGGTGGTGTTTCCCTGTTTTATTGATAGCGCACTGTATCTCTCTCTAGTGTGTTACCTTTTCAACATATTGTATATATATATATACACACTAGACCACCCATGACCCAACAGATCACGTTCACTTCAAAATAATTTTTAATAGTTAAAATATACACATACATGAATATAATGTGAAATGAAACTGGAAGGCCCATATATATACGTGTGTGTCTCTATATATATAAATGTGTGTGTATGTATATACATATTCATATATGTATGTGTGTGTATATAGATATGTGGGTGTCTGTGATCTATACACACTGGTCATAGACATACACACACACATACACACATATATATACACACACACTCAGACACACACACACACACACACACACACACACACACACACACACACACACACACACATATATATATATATATACACAACAACACCACCAATTCTCTCTCTTCCATTTCCTTCACTGTCTCCTCTCCCCCTCTCTATGTCTCTCTTTCAATCTACTCTCTCTCACAACCACTATCTCTTTCTCTCTACCCCGCTTTCTCTCTCTCTCTCTCTCTCTCTCTCTCTCTCTCTCTCTCTCTCTCTCTCTCTCTCTCTCTCTCTCTCTCTCTCTCTCTCTCTCTCTCTCTCTCTCTCTCTGTTTATGAAGGTATCCAGAAAACTTCATATCTCGGGAACCTAGGCTTCGATTTACGCGAAACTTGTTTTATTCCATTTGTATTCCCATTTCAGGGGCAACTTCCGTTAAAAGTATTTTCCCATTATGCACCCTTTTGGCAAGCAAGCAATCACATATTTTAGTAATATATATATATATATATATATATATATATATATATATATATATATATATATATATATATATATATATATATATATAAATGAAAGGTATAGAAATTGTTTTAGCGAGAAGCTAACAGTATTTCATAACATATATGCGACTATATATATATATATATATATATATATATATATATATATATATATATATATATATATATATATATATGCGACTATATATATATATATATATATATATATATGCGACTATATATATATATATATGTATATAACTGACTGACTAACATGAATAATCTATTATATTCTGAGTTTCACAGTTGAGTCCCTGCACCTATCTAACGTGGGTTTTTCCCCTTTGGGAAGTGACTTCTTTTGCACATGCGTATTCGTAATTGTTTTTCCATTTCCGTACAATCTCATTTAAACCGGGCTGATGATCCAACTAAAGTGAAACAATTGTTCTCGGAAATGGTGAACTAATAGTTGTGGAACTACTTCTACCAAACTCGTCCCATGAAGTGAGTGCTCTACTACTACAGATATAACCCTCTATATATATATATATATATATATGTGTGTGTGTGTGTGTGTATGTGTGTATACATATATATATATATATGTATGTGTGTGTGTGTGTGTGTGCATGTGTGTCTATGTGGGTCGGTGTGTGCATACACACGAATTTCATACCTGACTTTAATGCCTGGAACCAGTAAATAATTAATAGAGTGATAAGATTTAAAGAAGATTTTACTACTATTTCTAGTAGGACTATTGTAACTTTTTATATTGGCTCTACTCCTCCATTCAAAGATCAATTTCTCCTATTGATTACCTTATTGTTTACGTATTTACTTCTCTTTGTTGCTGTCGTAGAATTTCTAATTTCTGTTCGTTTGAATTCAAGGTATGACTAGTTTCGACAAAAGAACAATCTGATTGTGATATGTGAAAAATATGTCAGCTTCACTCTCAGACTTCATGTCTGCTTATCAGACTCATTATTATTAATTCGAATGTCAATATGGTAGAGCGTCGGACAACATGCTTTACGTCATATAGTTGTGGCCCTTTACGTCTGAGTTCAAATCCGGCCGTGGTTAGCTTTGCCTTTCATCTCTACAGAGTCAATACAATAAAGCACCAGTAACGTACTGGGGTCAATTTAATCGACTTCCCCCTTCCTTTCAAATTGCTGGCCTTGTGCCTAAGTAAGTAACCATTATTATTATCATTAGTCCAAGGGTAGAGGATCGACAGAATCGTTAGAGCATAGGACCAAATAGTTAGTGATATTTAGTTACGGCTCTTTACGTTCTGAATTCAAATCCTAGTTAGGTAAACTTTACCTTTAATCTATCCCGGAGATCGATAAAAATAAAGAGCCAGTCAAGTAATGGGTTCCTTTAATCGATTTTCCTCCCCTCCAAAGTGCTGGCTAAGCGCCTAAATTAGAAACCTGTATTATTGTTAATCTTTTTCACATTACGTGCTGTCGCTGTATCACAGCGCTGTGTGCCTTGCAAATGCGTAATGTTATATTTGGGGGTGTTGTTTGTATTGTTTTAAAATTATGCTAGTGATTAGTACACACACACACATACACACACACATATATATATATATATACACACTCAGAGACGGCGAGGCATTGTAACAATTGCTGCTTCGTTCGTCTCTGGGTCAAAAACATAAACACCTTTTTCTTCTCTGATTTTTCTTTGCTTGTTTCCTTAAAGTTTACCATCATTCCGTTGGTATACATCTATTACGCAATTTATACCTGAAGATGACACCGTGTTCTTACGCAACCAGATCACTGAAATGTTCATAGTGTTTGCAGAAATAAATAATTAAGGAAATTCAGCATATTTGGCCTCCTGTCATTTCACTTGATAACATATAATATATAATATATAATAAATATATATATATATATAAATATATATATATATATATATATATATGAATGTATATATAATGTATTTTGCAATACACTTTATGCTTAATTAAAAGCATTTTGAAGACCGTATGCTATTGTTTTAGAGTAGTGACAAACTCACTTACTTTAATCTCAGCAAACAGAGGAGATAAAGCCGACAAGGCCTTGTTTCGCATTTTTTCATGCTTATCAAGGCTAACTACTCCCTCCTGTCTACTGAGATCACTGATGTTATATTCTTATAGAATTCTAGTAAATAATCAGGAACTGATTATACAGAGCGGTTGCCGGTCAGGCAGAAATTAAAAATTAGAATTGGAGCTCTGAAATAGCAATATATATAAGAATATATATATAATGTATTTTGCAATACATTTTATGCTTAATTAAAGTAAGTGAGTTTAAAGTAAGTGAGTTTGTCACTACTCTAAAACAATAGCATACGGTCTTCAAAAGTCTTTTAAAACAATATTTCAGCGCATCAGCCTGGCCCTCACCCGAGGCAACCCTGTGAGTGTGCAGGTTTGCCTCAAAATTAGAGAGGTTGCCCAGTACTGGCGACGTTGCTGTCTTTTGCTCTGGTGTTGGCTCCGTTGTTCACCCTTTCCTTCACATTTTCTTTAATATTGTAGCATTGAAAGAATATATCTTTCATTGTATCATCATTTGTAGTGTTTCCGAGGCATTTGTAATGTTATTTATGTATATATTTAAAATATATTTGTTATGTTATTCTACTCTAAATTTATTTATATGCTCTGTTTATATTTTAATTCTCACTACCCTCAAAAATTTAGGAAACTACATACATGTTGTAAGTCTCTCTCTCTATATATATATATATCACACACACACATATACATATACATCTAAAGAGAGAAAGGGAGATGTAGAGATAGAGAGAGTGAGATAGATCGTTATACAGAGAGAGGCACAAGATAATCAGACAGAGAGAGAGAGAATGGCGACGAACACTGGTTCACACACACACACATACACACACACACAAAGACAGAGAGAGAGAGAGAGAGAGAGAGAGAGAGAGAGAGAGAGAGATCTGCACGTTCTTTATTGTTCTACATTCTGTAGAGGAAGAGAGAGAGAGAGAGGGTATGAATGAGAGAGATAGAGAGAAAGAGGGTATGAGAAAAAGGGAGAGGGTTGAGAAAGAAAGAAAGTTTAAGCTGCTTTCAACATTAACGGGATCTTCTTAAACTAATAAATTCAATCCGTGAACGCAGAATTAAATATTTCGAGAAACGTTGCAACCGAAGGAAAACAGGAAGACGATATTTTGGTTCGTGAAGACGTTCTCTGGTAATGAACGAAAAAAAAAACGAGGATAATATGTGGACCGAGAAGAACAATTTCATGCAAAGTCGAGACCAAGTTTACGGTGTAAATGAAGTCGTTAGACTAATATTCTATTTAAAATAACCGAATGATTTCCAGCACCGGAGTTTAAGAGTGATGTAAATAAAATTGTAAACGAAAATGACAGAGGTTATTAAAATAGTTGTTTCTACTTTTGGCTCGAGGCCAGCATTTAACCAGCACATTACTAGTACTTTATTTTATCGACCCCGTAAGGATGAAAGGCAAAGTTAACCTCGACGGGATTTTAACTTAAAATAGTAAAAGTAAATAGTCAAGATTTAGGCCAGTACATACGTATGCGCCGACGGACATACACATACATATACATACGCACGCACAAATACACACGCACACACACATACGCGCGCGCACAGGCGCGCGTGTGTGTAAACCTTATGCATTTCTACAGTATTTTCACCAAACCTAAGACATAGGTTACTTAGGTACTCCGGATGGTCATGGGCACTTTCACTTTTCAGATATTGATTATAGGGTCTCCCGGCAGATAACCCCCTTTAACCACTTCCTTGGAGTTGACTGAATCACAGCTGTGCAATGCAACAAAACGTCATAACTTCTGGAGTTCGCAACTGATTTTCACAAAACTTGACACATGGGCTACGTTTGTTCTACAGATGAATGTGAACTCTCAGAATTGGCACATATTGAGTAGGGGACCCCTGGGGGCAGGAACCCCCTTTTGAAAAAAGCCGATGATTTTGTAAAAGTATAGTTTTCCAAGCAGCACTGAAGTATTGACATAAATGGTATACATAACTGGTATTTAATACCCGAGCAACGCCGGGTACCTCTGCTAGTATATATAATTTTCTCCGGAAAATAGGAAAGAATGACATTATATCATGCTTTATCATACTTTATATCATTATATCATGCTTTATCACACATACTATTATTTCGGGAGTCCAGGGTGGTGGATTGGCATATATATATATATATATATATATATATATATATTAAGGCCAGCGGCTTGTGGTTATGTATCTATTTGTATATGTTTTTAAAATCATTTCCAGAACACCTATTATCATTATCACAAGAATAGTTTTTGTTTTCATAGCCAACATATTGTTATTACTGTTGTTGTTGTTGTTTACCGAGGATGCCTACATTTAAAAGAACGCCATTAAAAAGTTGATTATTTCCGGGATCCCCCTTTTTTGGTATGAAAGGTTTTCCAAGCAAACTACTTTGAGATATGTCAACGCCCATTCCCATAATGATTGTGGTGTGGCATGGTATTAGTCGAATCATTGTTTTTAACCATGTACATGTTTTACTTGAAAGTGCTGGGCTTAGGTAGAGTTTTGGGCTAACGATAGTTATGGCACGATTTTGATTCCTGGATGAAACGGTGTTTTGTGTTCCTGATCAACCAACTAGCAAAAATGTCTTGTACCTCTAATTCAAAGGGCAAGCCTCGTCACACACCGTCCCGCACTGAATCACTCCGAGAATTACCTTAAGCGTACTCATGTCTGTGGAATGATCGATCACAAGCATGACATCTCACGTGCAGGATATTCTATTGTCTGTACAAAATGGAATACTTGTGGCCAGAACCACCGGCAGAGTTTCAACACAAACATATATTTTCTCATAGTACCTATTTGTATTGTTTTTCATTGCCAGTCCGCCACGTTAGAAGGAACGTAAACTCATTAATGCAAACAAACAAAACAACACACAATTATTTACAATTACGAAAACAGACTTTAAAACAAATAGACAATGTGAATATTAAATATAAAGATATAGCTTCAAGCATAAACATTCATATTTGCACAGTGGAAAAAGTAGAAGTGAGTTGCAAAAATTGAAATAGAAAAAGAAGAAAAAGACAGTAAACGATAAAAACAGTAACGAATACAATACTACCATCAAAAAGAACATTCCATCCTTTTCATTCGGACTAACTCTGTTAGGCAGCTTAAGGAACAAGAGCGGTTTTTTTATGCTGAGAAAACCTGTATCTCCTTGCCTGAGAAATTTACTCCGGAAAATAGGAAAAAATGACATTATATCATGCTTTATCATACTTTATATCATTATATCATGCTTTATCACACATACTATTATTTAGGGAGTCCAGAGTGGTGGATTGACAGTATAGGAAGAGCGTCGGGCAATATGATTTGCAGCATTGAGTTATGGACGTTTTTGTTCTGAGCTCAAATCCCGCCGAGATTAGCTTTGCTTTTTTGGCCTTGTGCCCGAATCAGAAACGATATTTATGTTCAGAATTGAATAAATATAAAAATGAATAAAATTTAAAACATTAAATCTTGTGGGAGTTATAGGAGAAGCAATTTGAATCAATCAGCAAGAATGAAAGTGTAACGAAGTAAAATGTGTTGAAATAAAGTTAATTAAATGGAAGGTAGCTTTCAGTGAAATATGAAATACAATGCAATATACATACAGAGTTATATATATATATATATATATATATATATATATATATATAAACCAGAAGATACAAAGAAAACAGAAAAAAAATCTCTTGGTCGATTAAAACAGAAAAAAATGAAGAATTAATTCCCTTTGTTTTCCATCGATGGAAATTCTGGATTAATTAGAATTTACATCTAAAGAAAAATTGATTGTTTTGTAACTTTATTTGTTTTTCATTAACATGCAATCAATTAAAGCACATTGAAATCAACAAGGGACACGACCTGCTCTCCTGTATCATTATGGTGTCGTGATTCTAGCGTCCATGTTAATGCATCGTACTTTATACGAACACACACACACACACACACACACACACACACACACACACACACACACACACACACACACACACACACACACACACACACACATATATATAATGGATACCAATTCTTCAGATGCCTGTAAAATTATTTCCGAAATCTGGAAATATCTATAGATTAGAATTTGAAACATCTGTAAAACTCGCAGCGTTCTGTTTCACATTAAACCCTATCTATCTAAAAAGTGAATACTAACCCTTACCGCAATCATTCTTTATACACATATATTTATAGACATACACACACTCACACACTCATGTATATATATATTTGAAAAAAGGAAAATAATGACTTCACTTGCAGTTGGTATTCTAAACAATTTATTTCTATAAATTTACAATCTTATAATTTTATAAGTCATTTTTTAACTTCGGTGGAATTTTTTTCTTAAAAATCCTGGTTAACCTTCTCGCATCCGTCAGTGGCGATTGTCAAACTGATCTCTCTATCTCTCTCTGTATATATATATATATATATATATATATATATATATATATATATATATATATATATATATATATATATATATAATATATAAGAACAAAAGATGGTTAAAAGAGTTCCATGTATTTTATTATGCGCATTTCAAAAACAAATATCATCATGCAATAATATTTGTGTTTTCAATAAAACTCACCTCCTACATATATATATATATATATATATATATATATATATATATATATAAACGGAAAAAATGAAACGAAATTTCATTTCCCACTCTTAGTACGGCTGTTACTTAAATATAAGTATGTACACGATTAACCCACTCGAGTAACCCACTCGATATGCAAATTGGGCTACTCAGCCGTTAATATGCATAAGGTAAGTATATACGTTCAACAATCTGGCAAGAAGGTATACGTTGCTGACGATAGCTAATAAGCTTGAAACTAGTACAGCGTTCCTTTGTCAGTGTGGAACAAACGAGCAACGATGGTTGCTGGACACTACGGCTTTATACGGGATGTTTGTTTACAAACGCACCGAGCATTATAATAAATGTTCGGTGAAACAATACGTACATATATATATGTTTGCATGTATGTATATATATATATATACATACTACTGTACGTCTGTATACATATATGTATGTACGTGTACATACTTATATATATATATATATTTATTAAAATAAAAGATTAAAGTTTAAGCAAAGAATCCTTGCATTCACTCTTAACGGGATCTTCTGAAACTAACAAAGTCAATCTGTAAATGCAGAAGTGGATATTTCAAAAAACGTTGCAACCGGAGGAAGACAGGAAGACGATACTTTGGTTCGTGGAAACGTTTCCTGGCAAAGAACGGGAAAAAAAGAATATAATACGTCATTAATAGGAGCGGTGAAAAACAATTACGCGCAAAAACAGAACCACGTTTATGGTATAATAGAGGTCGTAGACTAATGTTCTCTTAGGTGGTTCATAGAGACGTTCTCTGGCAATGAACGGAAAAAACGAAGATAATACGTCATATGTGGAACGTGGAGAACAATTGCATGCAAAGACAAAACCACGTAAACGGTATAGCTGAAGTCGTAGACTAAAAATCTAACTAGGAAACCGAATGAATCTCCGCTTCAGAGTTAAGAATAAAGTAAATAAAATACAATACAGAGGTATTAGGAATTAAATAAATACGTACACGCATGCAAATACGTACATACACAAGCATACGCGAAAACATTTGCCATAGGTATACAAAACCACGCACATATAAATATGTGTGTGTGTGTGTGCGTGTATACAAATAAATAAATAATTAAATAAACGTATATAAATAAATAAATACGTATATAACAAGCACACACACATACCTACATGTAAATACACAAATGTTCGGAGACGTAAGTCAACCAAAACATGAAGTACACATATACACACACCCTACATACGTACGAACCAGCATACTCACACAGACGCAAAACTCCCGTATACACATAACCATACCATACGTACCAGAATATATAAAAAATATAAAAAAACGAGAAAGTATAAGTACCTTCACAAAACATACAGGTAATATATACTTACCTATGCAAATAAGTAATGGTATAAACAAAACATATACTTAGCTACCACATCAAGACGTAAAATAGCCACGTATAGATCGTACTATCCGTTAGAGTATAACGTGGGGCTGTAATACAGGAAAGTTTTGTGCAATTAATGTTTACAAGCTGAAATTGCCTCAGATTTTTTGTTTAAGATGTGGTCTGTGGCGTAGAGTATTTCCAGGGCCTCAGCGGCGGAGAGGTCACGTGGTCTTTTATTTCCGTTATACGATCTAGCCCTAGCTAGGATCTCCCAGTGTAACTTATATTGGGTGTGGTTGTCTTTTAGACTCCAGATATAAGCCGAAAGTGACGTCATATTCCTTCTTAGAGGGTAACGAAAAGAATGGGTATGCATGTAAAGACGCTGCTTGAATCTATTGGTGGTTAACCCTATGTAGACCCTACGGGACGTGGGTGTTTCAACCTTACTTTTGTAGACAATGTTACTGAAGCGGAGATTCATTCGGTTTCCTAGTTAAATCTTTAGTCTATGACTTCAGCTATACCATTTACGTGGTTTTGTCTTTGCGTGCATTGTTCTCCACGCTCCACATATGACGTATTATCTTCGTTTTTTCCGTTCATTGCCAGAGAACGTCTCTATGAACCACCTAAGAGAATATTAGTCTACGACTTCTTTTATACCATAAACGTGGTTCTGTCTTTGCGCGTAATTGTTTTTCACCGCTCCCATTAATGACGTATTATATTCGTTTTTTCCCGTTCTTTGCCAGGGAACGTTTCCACGAACCAAAGTATCGTCTTTCTGTCTTCCTCCGGTTGCAACGTTTTTTGAAATATCCACTTCTGCGTTTACAGATTGACTTTGTTAGTTTCAGAAGATCCCGTTAAGGGTGAAAGCAGCGATTCTTTGCTTAAACTTTAATCTGTTATTTTAATAAATATTTGCTCTACGGTTCTTATATATTTGATATATATTTATCCTTAGTCTTCAAATTTATTATTATTACTATATATATATATATATATAAAGGATAACAAAATATCCTTTTAGGTAATCCAATTAGAGGATGTGAATACTTCCTATTATGGATAGTTTTAGCGTACGGCGTTGCTGGACTCAACAAGAGGTTTACGTAGATGACGAGTTTATGATTTCACTTGTATTCCTAAGTAAGTTTACCTTGGAGTAATAACATTGAAAAAGTGGAGAATAACATGGTCAACAGTACAAAAAAGGGGATTTATTTTCAGTTTCACAATTGTTCCACTGATTAAGTTGTCTAAAAATTGCTGAACACTAAAAATAGTGCCACTCAATTTTAAATACGATGTTAACTTTATTAGATCATCGGAAACTGTTAAAAAAATATATGTGTAACCGGCAAATTTACAAATTCAAATTACATCATCTATAATAATATTAATAGTAAAGATATAGAGAGAAAAGGAGGAAGAAAGGGAGATAGATACATATAAGAAAGAAAGTAAAGGAAGGAGAAAGAAGAAGAAGGAAAAAGAAAAAGAAAAAGAAAAAGAAAAAGAAAAAGAAAAAGAAAAAGAAAAAGAAAAGGAGAAATTATTATAGATAGAAATATAAAGAGAGGAAGATAT
This sequence comes from Eledone cirrhosa, assembly GCA_964016885.1. Taxonomy (NCBI): domain Eukaryota; kingdom Metazoa; phylum Mollusca; class Cephalopoda; order Octopoda; family Eledonidae; genus Eledone; species Eledone cirrhosa. The sequence goes on along the minus strand of OZ024742.1, from coordinate 4,573,153 downwards.
ATAGAAGATGGTTGATAGAGGAGAGAGAAACATAAGAATAGAGGGACACAGATGAATAAACGTTAATACATGCATAAATGTAAATAAAAATAAAAATAGATATATAAAAAATATATGAACAAATATATAAAAAAATATATAAAAAATTGATAAATAAATAAATAAATAAGTTATATCTAATGTGATATAAAATGGTATAAAATGTGAAAAATGAAGAATAAAAATAAATATGTAAAAGGAGTAAAAAGAGTAAAAATGTGCGAAGAATATTTAAACATATTAAAATTATTGAGAATGTTTTTTGAGAATTGTTGTAATATGTGGAGAGATAATGAGGTGAAAATATGATAATGTTAAATATATTTATGTGTATTGGTTATTTTAATAAATAAATTAATTAATTAGTTTTAAGTTATATTATATGATAAAATAAAATTACAGATGAAATAAATTTAGGGAGAGAAATATAAAGATAAAGAGTGAAAAATATCGATAACCCAGTTTGTACCACTTGGATCTATTATGATATCACATTATCAACATCATCATCATTATAATTATAATTATAATTATAATTGTCATCATCTATCAAAGAACAACATCAAAACCTCTTATATTTACATTCTTATTTTATATATCTCTATTTTTCCCTCTTTATCTTTATATTTCTCTCCCTAAATTTATTTCATCTCTTTATTTATTTATCATATAATATAACTTAAAACTAATTAATTAATTTATTTATTAAAATAACCAATATACATAAATATATTTAACATTATCATATTTTCACCTCATTATCTCTCCACATATTACAACAATTCTCAAAAACCATTCTCAATAATTTTAATATGTTTAAATATTCTTCGCACATTTTTACTCTTTTTACTCCTTTTACGTATTTATTTTTATTCTTCATTTTTCACATTTTATACCGTTTTATATCACATTAGATATAACTTATTTATTTATTAATTTATCAATTTTTTATATATTTTTTAATATATTTGTTCATATATTTTTTATATATCTATTTTTATTTTTATTTACATTTATTCATGTATTAACGTTTATTCATCTATGTGTCCCTCTATTCTTCTTTCTATCCTACGTTATTTTACTTATGTTTCTCTCTCCTCTATCAACCATCTGTATATCTTCCTCTCTTTATATTTCTATCTATAATAATTTCGCCTTTTCTTATTCTTTCTCTTTTTCTTTTTCTTTTTCTTTTTCTTTTTCTTTTTCGTTTTCCTTCTTCTTCTTTCTCCTTCCTTTACTTTCTTTCTTATATGTATCTATCTCCCTTTGTTCCTCCTTTTCTATCTATATCTTTATTATTAATATTATTATTAATGATGTAATTTGAATTTGTAAATTTGCCGGATACATATATATATTTTTAACAGTTTCCGAAGATCTGATAGAGTTAACATCGTATTTACAATTGAGTGTCACTGCTTTTAGTGTTCAGCAATTTTTAGACAACTTTATCAGTGAATACAATTGCAAATAAATCCCCATTTGTGTACTGTTGACCATGTTATTCTCCACTTTTTCAATTTTATATATATATATATATACATAGTAAAAAATATGACCCCGACGGCAGAGCACAAGCCGTTTCGACGGCTATTTCTGGACTAAATTAGAATTTCTAGACTGGTGAATAAATAGCCGAACTTGTCAAGGGGGTACTTCCTTATATGGGAAGATTGTAGTTGTCAAGAGGATTGGTTAAAATTTGTTGTAAACACAAATAAGTCTATCATGGCATTTGGTGGGAGGTAGGGGTGGCTGAACTTACCTGTAGAATAATAGGGGAGTGAATGGAGCGGTCAAGCGTTGAGAGTGATATGTATACAGCAGATTCTAAGGATAGTGTATGAAGTGGAGGTGGGAGGTTGTAGAATAGGTAAGTCGAATGAGAGTAGGAGACAATAAAAGATAATAGAAAGAAATAAAAAAATATATAAAATTAGCTTACATAGGTAGATGTATCTCTTTTCTTTTCCTCTTTGTCTTCTTCTTTCCCCTATCTCATCCTATCACTTCCTTCCACCCCTATTTTCTTCCTCGTCTGCTTTTCCCCTTTCGTCTACCCCAATGCAGCCCATCGGGCCTCTGTAGCATCAGTTACTCCACCCTCTAATTTTAAGATAAAATTGGCCAAATACGTTTTACTAACTACTTATAGCAGATGTGTTAAACCCCTTTAATTTTGTATCAGTTTTGTTACTACTCAATTTCTACAAGTTTTTTCTATTCTCAACTTATTAACCTATAATTGTAAGATAGCATTGTGATTTTTTTATTCATCTCTCACTATCTAATTTTATATATTTTTTATTTATTTCTATTATCTTTTATTGTCTCCTACTCTCATTCGATTTACCTATTCTATAACCTCCCTCCTCCACTTAATACACTATCCTTAGAATCTGCTGTATACATATCACTCTCAACGCTTGACCGCTCCACTCACTCCCCTATTGTTCTACAGGCAAGTTCAGCCACCCCTACCTCCCATCAAATGCCATGATAGACTTATTTGTGTTTGCAACAAATTTTAACCAATCCTCTTGACAACTACAATCTTCCCATATAAGGAAGTACCCCCTTGACAAGTTCGGGTATTTATTCACCAGGCTAAACATTCTAATTTAGTCCAGAAATAGCCGTCGAAACGGCTTGATCTCTACCGTCGGGGTCATACATTTTCCTATTCCCACTCTACTACCCTAAGTATTGAGTACTCTGGTGCGTTAATGTCCATCTGGTTCCTTACCACAATTCTTTGTTATATATATATATATATGTGTGTGTGTATATATATACATATATATATATATGTATATATATATATGTACGTATGTATGTATGTGCACACATATATATACATTCATATATACGCGCATTTACAAATATATACATATATATATACATAGACATATGTGTACGTGTGTGAGTGTGTGTTTCAATGCATGTATTGTATTTGTTCTTTTCTCAAGATATTTCTAAAATAGTTTTAGTGTTGTCAACCAAGTTTCTGATTATTTGATGCGATTCGATCCCAAATATCTGACATTTTCTCAGCAAACTACATCAGTCATCATCATCATTATTATAAGACAGACGCGAACCTGTATATATGTACACTTTTATGTACGTCTATACATGCAAACAAATATATAATAATAATAAATATAAGTTTGTAAGTATATGTATGTGTAAGTATACATGAATATGCATATATATATATATATATATATATATATATATATATATATGTATATATATATATATAAACACACATACATGCACAGATACACGCACACATATTTATATCGAATGCCATAAAAGGGTTTTAATAACCATTGATTAAAATGTAACAAGATTTGTCAAAAATATGATTTTTGAAGCCACAATCGAAGATATGTGACATATTGTATATTTGTCATTTGTGATTAGTTTCTTCATCGATATCGATCATGTATAGAAGGTAGTAATGATTTATGTTCATACAGGATAACACAAAAAAACTTTCATGAACAGTTTATATGGCATCTTATTGTATTGGCCAGTAAAAGAATGAAATAAAACGAAGGATATTGGGAGATCTTATCTCGTATAATCACAACATTAGGTATATACTTTTTATATCTACGTTTTATATTCACAGAGAATTCCTGAATGGTGTGTTAGAATATTTCTCACAGGAATTAGAAATGTTTGACTAGAACATAAAATGCTAACCCCTGAACCGGTGTTATAAAACATTATACATGACAATGGCGAACGTTTTATGACTATGTTTCAAGAAATCGAGCATTTTTAATAGATATAAGAAAAAGTAAGAAGTCAATAGTCAGATGCGATCAAGGAATCTGTTTCCATTCCTCTTTTCGGTACTGATATTATCTGTAGGCCACACCTCCTGGTCGATGTAGGATCAGATATTACTAAAGTAGCATATTCAGCTCTTTAATAGAGAGGCAGTCAACACCATGGACAGAGAACGCATGTTCTGTTCCATGTGTTCTCAATGAAAATTGCACATGTTTATTTGTGAGAGCGTAGCTTTCGTGAGACACACGGGCAAATATCCAAACAGAATTATTATTATAGACAAAATTTTAATGTGTGTCCGCACACACACACACACACACACACACACACACACACACACACACACACACACACACACACACACACACACACACACACACACACACACACACACATAATAAAGAACATTTTCCAAAAAAGGAAAATAACTGTGAAAACAGGTATTTGGAAAATAGGGCATAATACCATATAGACCATAAGAAGGGGTCAGCAGAGAATCAAACTCTGTATCTCTGAGCGCTCTGTACTATTGAATTAAATGACCACTGAAAACACATACCGCCTTTTATAACACCAAATATTAGCTTTTAATTTAGGCACCCTGAAATAAAGATCTACACATCTTTGGTGAAACGAGTTTGGCAATTAAAATATAAAGCAGTCCCCTATAAGATAAAATGGAGGATGTTAGGTAGGTCCAGATATTACATCAATAGAACAAAGAGATGTTCCTCATGCCACAGGGAAAAATTCAAAACTTTAGAGAGTTTGAGTTCATTGAAAATATACCTGAACTCTAAAAAATAAGTATTTAAGGATGCTTACAATTCAAGCGATATCTGCTCTCATTATGGAAGAGTCCACCATAAAATATCCTGTCAACAGATGTACCATATCCGCCATAATCCCAATACATGTATGGCACCGTTTCCTACAAGTCAATCTTTTATGCCTGTAACAGTTTTCTATAACCTACATCACATTATAATTTGCCACGATACTTTTAACAAACAGCTGAACACACAGTCACACATTATTTTAGAGATATTGTTGATTAAACCCGCGTTTTTTTCTTTTCAATGAGAGTGGTAACAGTTTCGACTCTCAGCATTCTACCATGAAACATTGCCAATTGTCATGTTCATCTTTGATCTTTTCCTTGTCGATTTTATAATCACTAATTGAGTTTGTATTGCTGCTCGATTCCAGTGATACCAAATTATGGCATTCTGCCCGCCATAACGAATTAATATTTCTTTGATATTTACAGGACAATGACGTTACATTCATGTTTAAACTCTCCGAGTATAGGGTTTACATTATTTAGTAGTGTTTGGCTATTTATTTTTATTACGAATGTTTTTCATCAGATTCAAATTTCTGTGGTCTACCATGCATAGAATATGTATGAATAATTCTGTAGACGGGTGTCGCCTACTACAAAAGTAAACCTCTGGCTCAGTCAAATATAGTCACATCAATAAAATAGTTGCCTCATTCCTAGTCAATGATATATGCTAGAAATCAACGGGATTGTATCCAGTAAAATGTAACCAGTCCCTACGGAAATACCATTATACCTAGTAGGCTATTGACCATAGAAGACAACTGCCATAGAAAACGATAGGCTCATGCGTAATAGAATATAGCAGCCCCTTAAGAATATGCCAATATCGTTGTCCAGTCAACTAGACCCCATAGAACCAACTGTCCAGTCAATTAGACCCCATAGAACCAACTGTCCAGTCAATTACACCCCTTAGAACCAACTGTCTAGTGTCCAGTCAACTAGACCCCATAGAACCAACTTTCCAGTCTACTAGACCCCATAGAACCAACTGTCCAGTCTACCAGACCCCATAGACCCAACTGTCCAGTCAACTAGATCCCATAGAACCAATTGTCCAGTCAACTAGACCCCATAGAACCAACTGTCTAGTGTCCAGTCAACTAGACCCCATCGAACCAACTGTCTTGTAGTCTACACCTGTTTCATACATACTTTATTTACACGTTTATTCAATCCATAGCCATTTCCTGCATAAAGTAGCCTCGTGCCAGGTAAAACGTGGAGTCACGTGGCCTAGTAGTAAGTGTGCTGGATTTATGATCATAATGTCATGGGTTCGATTCTTTACTGGGTTGAGTGTTGTGTTTTTGAGCAAAACACTTCATTTCACATTGCTCCACTATGCACAGCCGACAATGAGTACCAGCAATAGTTGGGTGTTTAACCATGCGATGGACTGGCGTTCTGTCCAGAGGGGAGTCACTTCACGGGATAAACACCGGCCTGATGAGCCTCAGTTTATAAATCAGAATGTCGGAATGTTCTCGTCATTTATTGGATGGTTCCTAATATTTTCAGAAACCACTCTGTTTATATTAAATGTTCGCAGACATCTCGTTTGAAAAATAAATTATCATTGTATAACTTTATAAAATGTCTGGTGTGAAAAAGTAAAATGCTTTAGAGAAGAAATAATTTTTCTATCAGCACGAATAGCAATAGTTGAGTGAGTGCTACCATATTTAATATAAGGAGAATCTACAAGACAAGTAGAAAGAAATATTCGGCATGGAAAATAACAATATTGTTCACAGTCTAATATTATTTTCGTTATTTCTGTAAATAAAAAGGAATTGATTCCCTATATATTGGCCAGTAATTGGGGCTATAACTAATCAGCATCGATCTATTTTTCAGCTTACATGTTTTAGCTGTGGAGAAGAAATCTGTACGAAAGTTTGTAGAAACGGCGCCTGGGTTGGACATTGGACACATAATACCTTTCATCTATTTTTTTTTGTTATTATCCTCAAGTTAAATACACCTTGATTGAAACTTCATTCATGAAACTTTTCATCTCTTCGTAATTACGAAATATGTATAACTTTTTAAAGTAAAACACAGAAAAAGCAAGACAATGATATTTCATAAGAGATAAAAGATAAAGAAAACACAAAAAATATAAAACAACAAAGCGAAACAAAATACAAAACAATGAACATAAACGTTTCTCTTCATAGTTTTATAGATAGTTCCTATGAGATAATTGAATATAAAATGTCTTTGAATGTTGTCGGGAACTCTTTATACTGTTGTCTTCATGGTATTACATCAATGGTTACCTTCCGTTAGATCTTTAATGAAATATTCTATGGCCATGGCGCCGTTATCGAGTTATTCATAAGTCTTTCATTTTGGTATTCATTTGCTGGCATTTTTAAAAAGGAATGTAACAGAGATATATTGGTAATGCCATAAAACAAAGTCAGACCGACCGTCTCTTCTTACAGGATTCACCACCAGAAAAAAAGGAAACCCCGAAATATGAATGCTAAACA
>OZ024742.1:4486646-4565756 GCA_964016885.1 Eledone cirrhosa | reverse complement strand
GAATGCTAAACAAGTCTTTCTCTCTCTCTCTCTCTCTCTCTCTCTCTCTCTCTCTCTCTCTCTCTCTCTCTCTCTCTCTCTCTTTCTCTCTCTCTCTTTCTCTCTCTCTCTCATTCTCTCTCTCTCTCATTCTCTCTCTCTCTCTCTCTCTCTCTCTCTCTCTCTCTCTCTCTCTCTCTCTCTCTCTCTCGCTCTCTCTCTCTATATATATATATACATATATATATATTAAATATATACATATACATATATATACATACATTCATATATATATATATATATATATATATATATATGTATGTATACACAGACATACACACACACATATACAGTATATATATATAATATTTAGAATTATATCAAAGGACATGATCGACACTAGACTGAATTTTTTCTAGCCTTTGATTACCATGTTAATAAGTACTAAGTAATACAATCTTTTCTGCGAAAAAGACAGTTAAAGAGAGCTTTCATCTTCACCAATCCCTCGCATAAGATGCAGTATAAAATGCTAACCACATGCATTTATGAATTTCGTCACGTTTTTTCGTTATGATAACAAAGATGGTTCTATGTATTATATATATGTTTTGTTGTATTGTTTCCAGTTTTCCAGTTTTCCACAAACAATTTAAGACTGTATACGATCTTTGGAAATAAAATATAATGTCTTGTCTGTACTAACTTTATATTTCATCTAACAACGGACAATGGGAGGAGGAGATATGTGATGTGCACAATAGTCAATCAAAACAGAGTATTGTCAGTAAAGTCAGAAGAGAAACTAAGAGAGAAAGAGAGAGAGAGAGAGAGAGAGAGAGAGAGAGAGAGAGAGAGAGAGAGAGAGAAAGAGAGGATCCCGGATGAGCCTACAGCACGGTATGTAGTTAACATTTGGGCAGCAGCAACGAACTCGCTATTGCACCAATGGCCAGCCAACACAGCATGGAGATAGAATGTGTAACAACAAAGACGGTGCCCCATCATGGCCTCAGCTGGATGTCTGGATCAGGTAAAAAAGTAAAAGAGTATATGGATATATATATATATGGTGAAAAATTGGATGCGAACGAAAACAGAGAGGCAGACAAATAAAGGTTTATTAGGTTCACTATATATATATTTGTGTGTGTGTGTATGAGTGTGTGTGTATGCATATGTATATACGTATAAATATATATATATATATAGGAACCAGTAAGACCCCGACAGCTGAGCTCAAGCCGTTTCGACGGCTAATTCTGGACTTTTAGTCCAGAATTAGCCGTCGAAACGGCTTGAGCTCAGCTGTCGGGGTCTTACTGGTTCCTATTACCCACTCTACTACCTCAAGTATTGAGTACTTTGGTGCGTTATGGTCCACCTGGTTCCTTACCACATTTCCTTCGTTATATATATATATATATATATATATATATATATATATATATATATATATATATATATATATATATATATATATATATCTATATATATATTGGTAAACGGAATAGAAAATGCTGACAAATTGTTCACAGTTGAAAAATGGTTTAATTAGGAATAAAAGAGTATTAGTGATTGTATGGCTTAGTATTCGGTTGTGGTTTTAAGTTTTTAAGTTTTTACCGGTTGCGCATTTCTAAATGCTTTTCAAAAATAATTTTGAGATAGAGTGTCCGTGCTGTTTGCTCTGATCTGATTAGTTTTGGGAATTAACTGTTTCTACTTTAGGCACAAGGCCAGCAATATATATATATATAACGGCGATGAATTAGTTTTGGGAGGTTTTTTATATGAAATTGTGTGTCGAAACAAATATTGTTATACTTGGGGAGGGTCATATTTGTGTAATATTGCCAGAATTAATAACAGAACACACTCACTGTTTGGTTGGTTTTCGCTTTTCGCTTCTGTGTCTTTTATATCGGTAATCTAATTTATTCGGTCCTCAATGTTGCCATTGACTGACCAACGGTCAAAAATAATACAGATACAATATAGACAAACACATATATATAGTTTATCAAAGTTCTTTCGTTGCACTTCTGCAACATCGTCAGTGGTGCTATAGATTCCTCCCGTTGCATTGTATTTCTACGCCATCTTTATTTAGTCTGTTTATATTTTTATTTATTTATTTGTTTGTTTGTTTATTTTATTTTGTTTTCTTTGCGTATGCGTTTGCCTGTGTGTATAGTATTTTGTTTGATGTGTGTTCGTGATTGGGTGACTGTGTATTGGTTAATGTATTCTATGTTTACTAGTGTGTGTTTATATGTGTTTGTTGTTATTGTGCTTGTGTATGTATTTATTTATTTATTTATTTATCTATTTATTTATTTAATTATACTTCTCTTAGGTCAGTGTTGTTTGTTTGGGTGTTGTTGTTATTCCATTCATTCTTTCTGTTTAGTCTTGGCCTTCTAAGTTCTATTTCACTGGCTTCTCTGATTTGCCTATCTGCTGGGTCATTTCTATGTTTAGATATTATTCTAATTTCTATGTTGTCTATGTTACCGTCGTGTTGTTGTCTGGCATGTTCGTATAGTACTGACCCGTTTTTTCGTCCTTTTAGTTCCCCCCAGTGTTGGTCTATCCTTTCACCTATGCTACGAGCTGTCTCGCCTATGTATGTTGTTGTCATGTTTCTGCAAGTACCCTCTGTACATCTTATGCTATAGACTACGTTTCTAGAAACGTAGTCTATAGCATGACAACATGATACGGCACAACTATTTCACCACAATTGGCCCCGCTCTTTAATATTACACCAAAACACATTAAAACAGAAACAGTCCCCATCAAGTTCAAGAAATCTTTGGACAAATTCCCTCAAGAAATCCCGGATAAACCTCCAACACCCGGATATGCCTCCGTAAACAATAACTCTCTACTTGAGTGGGCCATGGTGTCCAAATCCTGATCTGAAAGTCTTCGCCAGGTGGTGCAATTAAGTTAGACATTTCCTTGGCCAATACTGGCCGAAACTTATCAAAGTTATCACAGTTATATACGTATATATATATGTGTAAATACACACATACATACACATACACACAGGCGCGCACATACACACATGCACACACACACACGCGCGCACATACACACACACACACACAGACATATATGTGCTTGTGTGTGTGTTTGTTTACATAACTATAAACACACATTAATTGAAGTATTTATTTATATTCCATTAGAATTGTAAATCTACGAATACTATTCCCTTCGTTGAGTATAATAAAGTTAAATAAAGGAGGCCTCTTTATGTTACATCCGTTTATTGCATGACAACCGTTTCTGTAACAATACAGCTCCCAGATTTTGAACTATGCAAACGTACAACTAATTTTAACAACACTCAAATGGTTATCATTTCTGCCAAACGAAGTCCGAATATATTCCTAGTCTTGATAGAATCGGCATCTATAGATATGTCTAGTTGTCAATATATATATATGGAACCTACGAAGAATAAATGGATAAAATGGTTTCAACATATATGTACTTATTGGATCTCCATCATTTTGGACGACGATTTTTGCAGCTGTTTAATCAACGGAACAGCCTGCCCATGAAATTAATGTGCAAGTTTCTTTGTATTCTACACAGAACTATACCATTTAACACAGTCCTGAAGGCTCTTTAAATTACAGAATCAATTCATTTTCTTCAGCAACGTGAAAATAGTGTTTTGGTCAAGGATACACCAGGCTGCCAGAAGTCGAACACACAACCACACGATTGTGAGCCGAGCAGTCATTCACTAAGCATACGTCTTCACTATAAATATATACGAAACTCGGTACATGACAACAACTCGGAAAGCAGCAAATCAAACGCTATTACAAAGCGAGACTTCTGTCGTATATTAATAACAATCCTACAATCTGAGAAGGCAATGGTGCAGGCACTTCTAGAAAGCCGTGGTGCAGTAGCAGGAGCAGTGACAACTCTCATAATACATTTTTGAAATAATAACAACTACAACAACAAAAACCACTAGTTATACTACTACTACTACTACTACTACTACTACTACTACTACTACTACTACTACTACTACTAATAATAATAATAATAATAATAATAATAATAATAATAATAATAATAATAATAATAATAATAATAATGGTCAGGTCACCAGTTGGTGCTACTGGTAACATGTATCCCAGTACAACCTGTCTCATGGTCGGGTCGTTGGCGACTAAACTGGCAACCCCACCAAGATTTCTTGGTGAGGAGGGTGACTTTGGACATCCTGCAGGACTAAAAATAAAACCTGTGAAAGGGCAAAGGAACTCCTGGGAGCTCTTAAGAGCTCTTGGAGTCAATGGCCATCCAAAACCAGCACGGCCCGCCGAAAGGCGCTGCAGTGCCGGAAAGTCAACTTCCTGCTACTAGTATGATGGTAAGCTAGTACAACGTATCTCCAGACGGATAGAGTGGGTCCGTAGCTTTGGTTAGCGACTACTCTAGTGCTTGCAACACGAACAATTAGGGCGAGGGTATAAATACCAGGTTGGTATCTGGCGCCGGGTAACCCACCACACGGAGGAGAAAGCACCTTCTTCAAGACTTGGCTGTCAAATTCTTTCACATGTGTGTAGTAGTGGCGCCCACACACATTATTAGCTATTTGAAAAGATGATGGGTTTCACAACTAACTGCACCAGGGTTCCTGTTCCTCAGGGAACCACACTATATGGTATACCTGTTGATATAGGTCCAGCCCCTGCTTTCCCAGGTCCTGTTTCTGATCATAATGCATCTACAAAGGCATCGAATGATGATTAATCCTCAAATCTCAAGGGACGGGGTTCATCTAATGGAGAAGAAACAGGTCCTAACCAAACAACAAGCAAATCTCGCTTAGTTAGCTGTAAAAAGTAAATAATAGTTAGCTCCTTAAACACCAGAACCCTCCTTCCAACAGGTAGACTCCAGGAGCTGGCAGAGAATTCCAAACTTCAGAACATTGACATTCTTGCGGTCCAAGAACACCGCTTTTTCCACCCAAAGGATGATCTCAAGTATCACACCCTAGGATCCTACCAACTTGTCACCTCTTCAGCCACCAAGAACCCTGTCAATGCCTTCGTCGGAGGAGTCGGCTGCCTTCTCTCATCTAAAGCCAGCAATAATCTTCTGGGGATTGAAACAATCTCTCCCAGAATCTTGGTGCTTACACTAGAGGGCAATCCTAGAACCACTGCGATATGTGTATACAGTCCTCATAACGTCTCTCCTGAGGATGAGGTAAGAGAATTCTACACGACCCTTCGCACAGTTGTTGAGCAAGTACCCTTACACAACTTTCTTATCATCGCTGGAGACCTCAACGCTCAACTTGGCCCGGATGAAGTAAAGTTCACATACAATAGGGTTACTAACCGAAACGAAGAATATCTCAAGGACTTCATGGAAGAATTCAGTCTATTCAGCTCAAACAACAGCTTCATGAAGACCAGAGGCTGGCTTTAGACCTTCGAATACCCAAACCAAAAACGAGCTCAGATTGACTATTTGATATTTCGCAAGAAATGGAGAAACTCAATCAAAGATTCTAGATCTTATTCCTCCTTTAGCTCCGTTGGCTCAGATCATCGAGTCATCTCGGCAACAATCAAACTTAGCCTCAGGATATCCAAGAGGGCCGAACCTCATCCCATGAAAAGAATAGACTGGAAAGCCGTTTCTTCCAACAAACAACTATCCAATAGCTTCACGCTTCAAGTCTATAACAGATTTCAATCTCTCTCAACTTCTGACATCAATGACGATAATATTGAGGATGTGTATGACTGTCTTAAGCAATCAACAGAGGAAGTTGCACTTGCCACCCTACCTAAAAAGAAGAGCCGAAGCCAAATGAAACTTAGTGCCTCAGAGAAGGTAGTTGAGGCAAGGGCCCATCTTAGGTCAATATCCCAATCTCACCATCAATCACCATCTCAAGGGAAAAAGATACAGCTTATCATTGCCAAAAAATCACTAGACGACGCTTATCTTAATGCTGAAGCCGACTATATCTCAGGTAGGATTGATCAGCTATCGCAACATCACATCAGCAAACACCATCATCTTGCTTGGAAGGTTGTCAAAGATCTTTCAGGCAAAAACTCAAACTCTGCAGTTAGAATCAAGGGAGGCTCTGCCAAAAAAACGTCTTGAAAATTGGTCTGCTCATTTTAAAAACCTTCTAGGGAAAAAGGCCAGACTCCCTGATAACTATCAACTGCCATCCGTTCAGGTTTCAGAGCCTTTAGGAATCAACACCTCTCCTTTCACCATGCCTGAGCTCAAAGAAGCCATCAAACAGCTCAAAGGCTCAAAAGCCTTTGGGCCGGATAATATACCTACCCTGATTTGGAAGGATGAGCATTTCCACATACTTTTGCTCAACTTATGTAACCATACTTTCGAGACCAATAAACCACCTAGCGTCTGGCATGCAGCTCAAATTATCCCCATGCCCAAAAAAGGAGATTTTTCTTTAGCCACGAACTATAGAGGAATTTCTCTCATGGCAATTGCTGCAAAAATATACAACAAGCTTCTTCTTAACCGCTTAATCCCATTTCTTGAGCCAATCCTTCGTAACAACCAGAATAGATTTAGGAGAGGTAGATCAACACTTAGCCAGATTCTCTGCCTTCGCCGACTTATAGAGGAGTCCCAAAACCGCAATCTAGACCTTGCACTCATCTTTGTTGATTTCTCAAAAGCCTTCGACTCAGTTGACAAGTCGAGGATGTTTGAAATTCTACAACTCTATGGGATTCCTGATAAAATCATCGCGGCCATACGTGTAATGTATACAGATACCAAATCAACTGTCCTGACCCCAGATGGGGAAACACCACCTTTCTCAATCCTCGCTGGAATTTTACAGGGCGATACCCTTGCTCCGTATCTATTTATCATTGTTGTGGATTATGTTTTGCGCATGTCTGTGGATAGGATTCAGGATAGGGGATACCAACTACAGCCTAGGAGAAGCTCACGCTACCCAGCAAAATACTTGACCGACACCGACTTTGCTGACGACATCGCATTGATCAGTCAGTCACTGGAAAATGCTGAGAGTCTTTTGAAGTCATTAGAGCAAGCGTCCAACTGTGTTGGACTGTACCTCAACGAATCCAAGACTGAGTGTGTGAACAGATGCGCAAACAGCCCAAACTACCCCATCAGAACCCTTAATGGTACCACCCTTAAGCAGGTGGAAGATTACAAGTATCTTGGCTCATATATCTCCTCCAAAAAAGATTTTCTAACCAGGAAGGGTATGGCATGGTCAGCATGCAATGACATGCACGCCATATGGACATCTCAACTTACCAACAAGCTAAAACTGGAAATATTCCAAGCAACCATTAAGCCCATATTACTTTATGGATCCGAAACTTGGACACTAACATCACAACTTGAGAGGAGATTGGATGGCACATATACCCGCCTCTTAATGAGAGTGCAAAAACCTATCCTGGAAACGACATCCCACCTTGTCTAAAATCTATGGCAAACTCCCTCGAGCCTCTGCCCTTCTAAAATCCCGGAGAGCTCAATTTGCTGGCCTCAGTCACCGTGCTAGCAATGAAATCATATCCGCTCTCTTGCTCTGGAACCCTGACTCCAGCCTGACTAGGAGTAGGAAGCTGACGTTATCTCTAGGGATACAGGAATCAGCAGACAGGACCTGGGGGCAGCGATGTGGGACAGGGGATTCTGGGGCATGAGAGTGAGATCCATCATCTCGACAGTAGTCGACGAGCGGTGATGATGACTACTACTACTACTACTACTACTACTACTACTACTACTACTACTACTACTAATAATAATAATAATAATAATAATAATAATAGAGGAATTGAAGCAACGCATTGTAGCAAAGAGTGCCAAAATCAGGCGATACGAGAACAGAGTCAGTCAGTATAAACAGAACCGCATGTTCGACAACAACCAGAAGATGCTGTTTGGACAGCTTGAGGGGAAAGAAAGAGGCAACGACTTGATCCCTGGGGCGGAACAAGCTAAAACATTCTGGAGAGGAATATGGGAGCAGGATGTTAGACACAATGCCCAGGCAGGGTGGATTGAGACAGTACAGAGGGAGATCGGTGAGCAGGCACAACAACAGACTGATTTGAGTATCACAGTTGAAACTCTTAAGGGGCAAGCCAAAAAACTAACCAACTGGAAATCACCAGGCCCAGATGGTGTGCAGGGGTATTGGATTAAACATTTAACATCCCTCCACCCGAAGCTGACGGCCATGTTCAATGACTGCTTGGTGTCGGGTGAGGTGCCAGAGTGGTTGACAAAAGGTACCACAGTTCTGATAATGAAAGACCGAATCAAGGGTAATGATGTTACCAACTATAGACCTATCACATGTCTGCCCGTAATGTGGAAACTGTTGACGAGCATTGTGTCTGAGGAAATCTGCCATCACCTCCACACAAACAACTTGTTACCGGACGAACAGAAAGGATGCCGAAAGAAGTCACGTCGTACAAAGGACCAGTTGCTTATTGATAAGATGGTAATGGGGAATTGCAGGAGGAGACACACTGATCTTGCCATGGGATGGATAGACTACAGAAAGGCATTTGACATGGTGCCTCATTCCTGGATCACCAAAAGCCTGGAGATCTTCAGGGTGGCGGATAACATCAGACAGTTGCTGGGCAGGAGTATGGGGTCCTGGGAGACAGAGTTGACATCAACTGGAGTATCCTTGGGAAGCGTGAAGATCAAGAGAGGTATCTTCCAGGGAGATAGCCTGTCCCCTCTGTTGTTTGTCCTTGCCCTGATGCCCTTGACCATTATGCTGCGAAAAGTGAGAGCAGGATACAAGTTGGGAAGGGGAGAGCTTACCATCAATCACCTCCTCTTCATGGACGATCTTAAGCTCTTCGGGAAAAGTGAGAAGGAGTTGGATGTGCTTGTTGACACTGTCCGTATTTTCAGCAGTGATATATGTATGCAGTTTGGTATTGGTAAATGTGGAGTCATTGTGATGAGGAGGGGTAGGTTGAGCAGAAGTAACGGGATCCAGATACCAACAGGTGAGATGATAAAGGAAATTGACTCTGAGGAAGGATACAAGTATTTGGGCGTTCTGGAGGCTGATGGCATAAAGAACAAAAAAATGAAGGAATTGTTAAGAACTGAATACATTCGGAGAGTAAGGAGCGTATTGAAGTCACATCTGAACAGCAGAAATGCCATAAGCGCAGTAAATTCCCGAGCTGTGTCTATTATTAGGTACAGTGCGGGAATTCTGAGATGGAATGTTGCTGAACAAAAAGAAATGGATAGGAAGACTAGGAAGCTATTGACTATCTACAACATGTTCCACAAGAGGAGTGATGTCGATAGACTCTACCTAAGGAGATCTGAGGGTGGAAGAGGTCTTATCAGCATAGAGGACTGTGTTCAGATGGAGAAAAACAACCTATACAAATACGTGACCTATAGTAAGGAGCCAATGCTCAGAGCTGTACTGAAGGAGGGGACAGTAGGCCAGGGGATATCCAAGGAGGAAATAACATCAAGGAGGAAGAGCAGCCTTAAGGGAAAATCCCTTCATAGTACCTTCTTTGAGAAAACTGAATTTAGAGATCCACAGACATGGAACTGGTTGAGAAGAGGAGACCTCAAAAAGGCTACAGAAGGAATGCTAATGGCTGCGCAGGAGCAGGCCCTCAAAACGAAGTGGTTGAAGCACCATATCTACAGGGAGGAGGCTAGCCCACTGTGCAGGATCTGTGGAGAGAGAGAGGAGACTGTGGCTCACATTGTGTCCGAGTGTAAACACCTAGCCCAGACCCACTATAAGGGCTGGAGACACGATGTGATGGGCAGGGTGATCCACTGGCACCTGTGCAAAGTAAACAATCTACCACATTCTGAGAAATGGTATGAGCATAGGCCAGAGGCGGTGATGGAGAACAGTCAGGTGAAGGTGCTGTGGGATTTTAGGATACAGACGGACAAAAAACTGGAACACAATAGACCTGACCTGGTGGTTGTGGACAAAGAAAAAAGATCGTGCCTGATTGTGGATGTGGCCTGCCCGTTCGACACGAGAGTGCAAGAGAAGGAGAGGGAGAAAATTAACCGATACCAGGACCTAAAGTGGGAGGTGAAAAGGATTTGGAACTGCCATGAAGTCAAAGTGATCCCGATTGTCATAGGCGCACTGGGGACTATCTCCAAAGGTTTCCAGGGATGGTTAAAGAAAATCGGCCCCTTCACGCTTTTTGGAACGCTTCAAAAGGCATGCTTGCTTGGAACGGCAAGAACCCTCCGATACGTCCTGAATATCTGAAGCTGCAGGTAGTGGTTTGATATTCAATCCAACGGACTTTCCAGTTAACCAACATCAATGACTGAGATTCAAGGAATAATAATAATAATAATAATAATGCTATCTTTATTAACCACAAGGGTTTACATAAAGTAGACATTAAGGATAGTACAGGACAATACAGGACGGTACAAATGTGCATTTCTGCGTGTAAAAAACAAAAACAGAGGATGTAACAAAAAATAACAATGAAATATTCCCCAATACGGGGGAGACTTCCGAGGGACATTCGTGGAGAAAGCCCATTAAAAAGCCACAGTGACCCTGATCACCAAGGCAAGTGCCCTCTCCCAGTTTTCCACCTTTAATTTACAGACACATACTCAGATTAGGCCCATTCACTCGGGCCATTCTTGCATCTCTCACCCATCTTTCAACAAAATGCTGGGAAGAGAGCACTTCCCTCTCTACCCTGATTCTCCTTTTCAAATGAAATTTGAAAAAGTTAATCAGGGCATCACCGAAGAGGTAAGTGCTCGTCTTCTCCCTTTCAAACGTGTCCACCATACTATCTCTTTTGCCATGGCCACCAGACAGATAAAAACTGCCTGCCCTTCCCGGCTAAAGGAAGAAGGCGGGGCAATCCTCACGATGGACTCAGCTGATAGCTGGATCCGTCCTACACGCGACAGCAGGTGTTCGACATAAACCCACAAGTCAGCAATGCTCGGACACTGGACGAGTGCGTGCAGGACGGTTTCGTCGCCCTGCGTGCATCTCGGCCATGCCCGGCTCACGGAACTTCCATGCATGTAGAGTTTATCCCGAACGGGCAAAGCTCCTCGGTAGCACTGCCATGCCAGGGATTTCCATAGGCCCCGGCCCGAAAGTTCTTCCGAAGAGATTGGCTAGTTGATTTTCGTGGACGCTCTTCCCCTCCACTAATCCTCTATAGAACGCCAAGGTGGAGTTTCCACCGATCACAATGCCCGATTGGTCGAGGGCTGTGAGCGCCTGAAGACATTCCAGTCTCCAAGCGCCCCCTCTCGGTCTTCGCTTGACCCAGGACTGCAGCTCCGTCAAAAAGACGAGCTGGGGAAAGATCGTCTAGCAAACGGCAACCACACCTGATCACAGTCGAGGAAGAGCGCATGTCACAGTCAAGGAATGGCGCATGTCTGCGCCTCTTCCACCAGACCACCAACGACAAGCGCCAACCTCTTTGCTAGCACCTTGGCCAAAATCTTGAACTCTGTGTTTAGCAGAGTTATGGGCCTGAAATGATCTATGTTATCCTCCTTGTTCGGATCGTTTCTCAGCAGCGCCAGCGCTCCTCGGCTCACAGAGCTGGGAATTCTCCCGTTCTGTTGCCAGTTGCAGTAGACGTCCGCCAAGAGGCCTCCGAACAAGTCTGGCATCTGTACGTAAAGTTCATAGGGCAGACCATCGAAACCAGGCAATTTACCCCTTGTGCAGCCAGTCATTGCCTCCCGTACTTCAGCAGCTGTTATCGGCTTTTCGCAACGCTCCGCCTCAGTGGCCCAGAGCCGCCGCAGTCGGTCGAGGTAGACACTAAAGTCCATGCCTCGATCCGGCCCGCCGCTGCCCCCGAACAGCTGAGCGAAGTGTCGCTGAAAAGCTTCACACATTTGCCCGGGATCGAGTATCATGCGCCCGTCGTGGTCCACCAAAGACTGGATCGTGGCTTTGTTGCCACGACGCGCCTCCGCCACTCAGGCCCATTGAACGGCTTTGGTCCCCTCGTGTCTGAGAGCACGCACCCTAGCTCTGACAACGCAGCCTTCATGCTTTGCATTGAAGAATTGTTCAAGGGCCAATTTCGCCGCAAGTACGTCGGTCGCGATGCCTTTGCTAAGCGCCTCGTCTAATTTTCTAACTAGTTCTCCCTCTGCTCTATTTTTCTCTATTGCTAAAGCCTTACTAAACCTAATAGACTCTATTCTAATCGTTCTTTTCAGAGCAAACCACAACTTGTTGTTGACGATGGCCTCCGTCAACGCCCGCTTAACTAGTTCGCTAATCCGGTCTCTGTAGAACTTGCGCTCTGGTAAGGACGCGTTTAGATTCCAGTAGCCGGGTCCTCGTCTATGAAGTCAAGCACACAGATCACGAATTTGTGGTCCGTGTAACTGACTATCTTGAATTGTGGACAGCCTATGCTATCCCTATCTATTTCTCTACAAAATACTCAATCTAGATATGATCTGGATGACCCTATGCGGTTTGTCCAAGTCCACATTGGCACATTCGGGAAATCCAATCGGTACCTGTCAGACAGTTCAAAACGCCTGAGCAGCTTGGTGAGCCTCTTGCACCCTCCTCCTCTATCCGCTAATCCCACACAGTCCCAGCGTGCATCTAAGATCCCGTTCCAGTCGCCCACTAACACTAAAGTGCGGGACGTTCCAAGAAAGGTCTCCAGACGCCGGAAGAAATCAGGCCGCCCTGCTCCTGTCGGGGCATAGACGGCCACTAGACTGAAAGTTTGCCCGTCTCCGCTGGTCACGTCCAGGACCACCAACTTACCTTCTGCGTCCAGGAAGATGGCCCGTATGGCGAGATCCAAACCTCTCCGAAAAATCACAGGACGGCTGGGAGATGCGTACACATCGTAGCCTCCGAAGATCGGTGCGAAGGCCCGTGCTTCGGAGATTCTGGTCTCGCTGATGGCCACTATATCTATGTTTAGTGACCTGAGGTCGTTGAGCAGGTGGCCCTGCTTCCATGACGACCCCAAGCCACGCGCATTTATGCTGCCTATTCTGAGTGAAGTCATCTTGAAATGGAGTGGAGAAGACGGGAAAGACCACTTACTTTACTTCTCGTAGAGGAAGGATGGTTTTTCCATACTTTTCATTGCTTGTGGCCTCCTCCGGAAGGATGTCCTTATAAATCCTCCTGGAGAGTGCTTGTCGGCAGTCTCCGATGTCTTTGGGGAATTTTTGTTTTAGTGTCGAGTACGTTTTCTGTGTAATGCGAGTGATTTGTATGTGTGGAAGTCGTGTGAACTTTTGGAGTGTTGTGTAGTCTTTTTCTGTGATGCTGGTGTTGTGTTGGATGTAGTGTAATAATTGGTTGTTGTTCAAATTTAATTGTTTCTACTTTTGGCACAAGGCCAGCAATTACCCAGTACATTACTGGTACTTTATTTTATCGACCCCATAAGGATGAAAGGCAAAGTTAACCTCGGCGGGATTTGAACTCAGAATGGTTGTTGTTCAAATTTAATGCTGTGTAGTGTGTATCGTTTTGGTTGTTTTGTTTTGTTTGCGTTTGCTGTGGGTTTGTTCCTGTTTCGCTTCTTTGTGACTTTTGTGGTGTTGGTGATGCTGGTGTTGGGGTTAATGATGGTGATGGTGTTGGTGTTTGTGGTGATGGGGTTGGTGATGCTGGTGTGGATGGTGGCATAGCTGTCCTAACTCTTTTGTTTGATAGTTTATTTGTTTCTCTCTGTATTTTGTTTTAGGAGGGGGAAGGAAGTGGATTTTTTCTTTTTTGGCTTCTCTTTTTTTTTTTTTTTCCTGATACCGTTTCCCACTCCTCGTCGTCACAATCTATCTCCAGTTGCGATAGCTCGGGGAGTGGAAAATCCTCCACAGGCGTTGGTTTTGGTTGTGGCGTGGTGGATGGTGTAGGCGCTGGTGCTAGTTCTAGCGCGTTGGGTGGTGGTGGTGTTGGTTTTCCTACTGTTGCTGGGGTTGTTGCTGTTAGAATTGCTTCTGTTGTTGCTGCTACAGTTGTTGCTGCCATTTCTGCTGCTGGTGGTGTTGATGGTTGAGTCACTGGGGTGGGTAAGAGAGGTGGCCTCAACCTTTTAGCCTGAGGGCAGAAAGCCCTTAGGTGGGTTCTTTCACCACAAACAACACACCTAGGCCTTCTGCCCTCGACGATTACGGTGAGGTGGCTGCCGTCAGTGAGGTCTATTACATCTGGGATCTCCTCAATGCTTTTTTGGTACGCTTGAATCAGGAGCTCCATCCCAGCTCCGGACCAGTTCTCCTGCTTTTCTTTCGCTATTTCGATTATCTTGGTGTTGGCCTCTATGCCGGCGAGGACGGCAGCCATTAGCCAGGGAATTTCGATGGCCGGTGGAACGTGGGTCACCCTGATCTTCACGAGTCTCTGGCCACAATAGCTTGGGACGACTGTGAAGTCGTCACTTCTTAATGGGGCCATGGAGTGTTCTCTGGCCTCCTGTGGTGTTCCAAAGAACACGTCCACGGTTCCATATTTCTGCCCACGTCTGATGTAGGTTTTCTTTTGGATTTGGGACTCAGATGCCCGTTCCACTCGGCGCGATTTTATATTAATTGTTCGATAAGACACGGTGCATAGGCGCCGATGCTCCATTTTATTTGGTGGTGATGGTGGAGGGGGCGGGACTGACCCTGTACCCATCTTTCTTTACCATTCTCTTGGCTTCATCTAATTCCTCCTGAGTTACCTGGATTGTTTCGCATTTCCTGGCTGCCTTCGCAAATGACAGGATGTTATTCTCATTGTTGTTGTTGCTGTTGTTGTTATTGCTATTTTTGTATTTGTTATTTTTAGTTTCAGTTGTGGTGGTGGTGGCGTCAGTGGTGTTCGGTGTGGAAGAGTCCATTCTTGGTGAATCCATTTCGATGTCACGAGATAATTTATTTTTTTCTTTTGTTTCTGTTGTCGCTGTGGTGGTGGTGGGGGTGGCGGCTTCAACACCTGTAGTCATTGGTAATGGCGGGAAATGAATGTCTGCATGAGACAAATTTAAAATATTGCTACTGCTTATACTTTTAGTGTTGGCAAACGTAGTAATATTTACAATGCTGGTACGGTGTGAGGTGTTAGTTTGTGAGGAAGGTGTGACAGTGAGTCGTCCATGATTTTTTCAAAGAAATTTTTGTTTGATAATTATAAAAGTTTAAATTTTGGGCTCAAGGCCCCAATCTTTTTGAGTGTCCTTTTCAGAAAACAATGTATGTGCACTTATATACAGTTAACAATAAAGATTTTCCGTAAATGGCAATTTTAAACAACTGAAAACAACAAATCTTTGCGGAGCTCACGATAATACGATTTCCTATGTAGGTCGCCAATAATAATAATAATAATAATAATAATAATAATAATAATAAGGGTTTCTTATATAGGCACAAGGCCAGTAATTTGGGGGGAGGGGAAAGTCGATTAAATCGACCCAGTGCGTGACTGGTACTTTATTTTATCGACTCTGTAAGGATGAAAGGCAAATTTAACCTCGGCGGGATTTGAACTCAGATCATAAAGGGCCGTAACTCTATGCGTCAAAGCATGGCGTCCGACCCTCTACGTATACTGCCAATACACCATAAATAATAATAATATAAAGAAAACTAAAAAAGAAGAAAGAACAGAAATGATCCCGGATTCGAACTCAAACTCTTCTAAACCCAACACGCTAACCAATAAGGCGAAATAACAGCAATAATGAAAACGAAGTAACAAACTGTTAATTGAGCTGGTGTTAAGTTGGAACAAAATATTTTGTTAACCAATAGCATGTATAAAGTCTCTGGTGATATCGTTAGAGCAAGTAACCCAGAGAAAGGAGATATATTTGGTAATATCGTTAGACCAAGTAACCCAGAGAAAGGAGATATATCTGGTAATATCCTTAGATCAAGTAACCCAGAGAAAGGAGATATATCTGGTAATATAGTTAGAGCAAGTAACATAGAGAAAGGAGATATATTTGGTAATATAGTTAGAGCAAGTAACCCAGAGAAAAGAGATATATTTGGTAATATAGTTAGACCAAGTAACCCAGAGAAAGGAGATATATCTGGTAATATCGTTAGACCAAGTAACCCAGAGAAAGGAGATATATCTGGTGATATAGTTAGACCAAGTAACCCAGAGAAAGGAGATATATCTGGTGATATCGTTAGACCAAGTAACACAGAGAAAGGAGATATATCTGGTAATATCGTTAGACAAAGTAACCCAGAGAAAAGAGATATATCTGGTAATATCGTTAGACCAAGTAACCGAGAGAAAGGAGATATATCTGGTAATATAGTTAGACCAAGTAACCCAGAGAAAGGAGATATATTTGGTAATATCGTTAGACAAAGTAACCCAGAGAAAAGAGATATATCTGGTAATATCGTTAGACCAAGTAACCGAGAGAGGGGAGATATATCTGGTAATATAGTTAGACCAAGTAACCCAGAGAAAAGAGATATATCTGGTAATATAGTTAGACCAAGTAACCCAGAGAAAGGAGATATATCTGGTAATATCGTTAGAGCAAGTAACCAAGAGAAAGGAGATATATCTGGTAATATCGTTAGACCAAGTAACCCAGAGAAAGGAGATATATCTGGTAATATAGTTAGACCAAGTAACCCAGAGAAAGGAGATATATCTGGTAATATAGTTAGACCAAGTAACCCAGAGAAAGGAGATATATCTGGTAATATCGTTAGACCAAGTAACCCAGAGAAAGGAGATATATCTGGTAATATAGTTAGACCAAGTAACCCAGAGAAAGGAGATATATCTGGTAATATCGTTAGACCAAGTAACCGAGAGAAAGGAGATATATCTGGTAATATAGTTAGACCAAGTAACCCAGAGAAAGGAGGTGTATCTGGTAATATAGTTAGACCAAGTAACCCAGAGAAAGGAGATGTATCTGGTAATATAGTTAGACCAAGTAACCCAGAGAAAGGAGATGTATCTGGTAATATCGTTAGACAAAGTAACCCAGAGAAAGGAGATATATCTGGTAATATCGTTAGACCAAGTAACCCAGAGAAAGGAGATATATCTGGTAATATAGTTAGACCAAGTAACCCAGAGAAAGGAGATATATCTGGTAATATCGTTAGAGCAAGTAACCCAGAGAAAGGAGATATATCTGGTAATATAGTTAGACCAAGTAACCCAGAGAAAGGAGATATATCTGGTAATATCGTTAGACCAAGTAACCCAGAGAAAGGAGATATATCTGGTAATATAGTTAGACCAAGTAACCCAGAGAAAGGAGATATATCTGGTAATATAGTTAGACCAAGTAACCCAGAGAAAGGAGATATATCTGGTAATATACTTAGATCAAGTAACCCAGAGAAAGGAGATATATCTGGTAATATAGTTAGAGCAAGTAACACAGAGAAAGGAGATATATCTGGTAATATAGTTAGACCAAGTAACCCAGAGAAAGGAGATATATCTGGTAATATAGTTAGACCAAGTAACCCAGAGAAAGGAGATATATTTGGTAATATAGTTAGAGCAAGTAACCCAGAGAAAAGAGATATATTTGGTAATATAGTTAGAGCAAGTAACACAGAGAAAGGAGATATATTTGGTAATATCGTTAGACCAAGTAACCCAGAGAAAGGAGATATATCTAGTGATATAGTTAGACCAAGTAACCCAGAGAAAGGAGATATATCTGGTGATATCGTTAGACCAAGTAACACAGAGAAAGGAGATATATCTGGTAATATCGTTAGACAAAGTAACCCAGAGAAAAGAGATATATCTGGTAATATCGTTAGACCAAGTAACCGAGAGAAAGGAGATATATCTGGTAATATAGTTAGACCAAGTAACCCAGAGAAAGGAGATATATTTGGTAATATCGTTAGACAAAGTAACCCAGAGAAAAGAGATATATCTGGTAATATAGTTAGACCAAGTAACCCAGAGAAAGGAGATATATCTGGTAATATCGTTAGAGCAAGTAACCAAGAGAAAGGAGATATATCTGGTAATATCGTTAGACCAAGTAACCCAGAGAAAGGAGATATATCTGGTAATATAGTTAGACCAAGTAACCCAGAGAAAGGAGATATATCTGGTAATATAGTTAGACCAAGTAACCCAGAGAAAGGAGATATATCTGGTAATATCGTTAGACCAAGTAACCCAGAGAAAGGAGATATATCTGGTAATATAGTTAGACCAAGTAACCCAGAGAAAGGAGATATATTTGGTAATATCGTTAGACAAAGTAACCCAGAGAAAAGAGATATATCTGGTAATATCGTTAGACCAAGTAACCGAGAGAAAGGAGATATATCTGGTAATATAGTTAGACCAAGTAACCCAGAGAAAAGAGATATATCTGGTAATATAGTTAGACCAAGTAACCCAGAGAAAGGAGATATATCTGGTAATATCGTTAGAGCAAGTAACCAAGAGAAAGGAGATATATCTGGTAATATCGTTAGACCAAGTAACCCAGAGAAATGAGATATATCTGGTAATATAGTTAGACCAAGTAACCCAGAGAAAGGAGATATATCTGGTAATATAGTTAGACCAAGTAACCCAGAGAAAGGAGATATATCTGGTAATATCGTTAGACCAAGTAACCCAGAGAAAGGAGATATATCTGGTAATATAGTTAGACCAAGTAACCCAGAGAAAGGAGATATATCTGGTAATATCGTTAGACCAAGTAACCGAGAGAAAGGAGATATATCTGGTAATATAGTTAGACCAAGTAACCCAGAGAAAGGAGGTGTATCTGGTAATATAGTTAGACCAAGTAACCCAGAGAAAGGAGATGTATCTGGTAATATAGTTAGACCAAGTAACCCAGAGAAAGGAGATGTATCTGGTAATATCGTTAGACAAAGTAACCCAGAGAAAGGAGATATATCTGGTAATATCGTTAGACCAAGTAACCCAGAGAAAGGAGATATATCTGGTAATATAGTTAGACCAAGTAACCCAGAGAAAGGAGATATATCTGGTAATATCGTTAGACCAAGTAACCCAGAGAAAGGAGATATATCTGGTAATATAGTTAGACCAAGTAACCCAGAGAAAGGAGATATATCTGGTAATATCGTTAGACCAAGTAACCCAGAGAAAGGAGATATATCTGGTAATATAGTTAGACCAAGTAACCCAGAGAAAGGAGATATATCTGGTAATATAGTTAGACCAAGTAACCCAGAGAAAGGAGATATATCTGGTAATATACTTAGATCAAGTAACCCAGAGAAAGGAGATATATCTGGTAATATAGTTAGAGCAAGTAACACAGAGAAAGGAGATATATCTGGTAATATAGTTAGACCAAGTAACCCAGAGAAAGGAGATATATCTGGTAATATAGTTAGACCAAGTAACCCAGAGAAAGGAGATATATTTGGTAATATAGTTAGAGCAAGTAACACAGAGAAAGGAGATATATCTGGTAATATAGTTAGACCAAGTAACCCAGAGAAAGGAGATATATCTGGTAATATAGTTAGACCAAGTAACCCAGAGAAAGGAGATATATTTGGTAATATAGTTAGAGCAAGTAACCCAGAGAAAAGAGATATATTTGGTAATATAGTTAGAGCAAGTAACACAGAGAAAGGAGATATATTTGGTAATATCGTTAGACCAAGTAACCCAGAGAAAGGAGATATATCTAGTGATATAGTTAGACCAAGTAACCCAGAGAAAGGAGATATATCTGGTGATATCGTTAGACCAAGTAACACAGAGAAAGGAGATATATCTGGTAATATCGTTAGACAAAGTAACCCAGAGAAAAGAGATATATCTGGTAATATCGTTAGACCAAGTAACCCAGAGAAAGGAGATATATCTGGTAATATAGTTAGACCAAGTAACCCAGAGAAAGGAGATATATTTGGTAATATCGTTAGACAAAGTAACCCAGAGAAAAGAGATATATCTGGTAATATAGTTAGACCAAGTAACCCAGAGAAAGGAGATATATCTGGTAATATCGTTAGAGCAAGTAACCAAGAGAAAGGAGATATATCTGGTAATATCGTTAGACCAAGTAACCCAGAGAAAGGAGATATATCTGGTAATATAGTTAGACCAAGTAACCCAGAGAAAGGAGATATATCTGGTAATATAGTTAGACCAAGTAACCCAGAGAAAGGAGATATATCTGGTAATATCGTTAGACCAAGTAACCCAGAGAAAGGAGATATATCTGGTAATATAGTTAGACCAAGTAACCCAGAGAAAGGAGATATATTTGGTAATATCGTTAGACAAAGTAACCCAGAGAAAAGAGATATATCTGGTAATATCGTTAGACCAAGTAACCGAGAGAAAGGAGATATATCTGGTAATATAGTTAGACCAAGTAACCCAGAGAAAAGAGATATATCTGGTAATATAGTTAGACCAAGTAACCCAGAGAAAGGAGATATATCTGGTAATATCGTTAGAGCAAGTAACCAAGAGAAAGGAGATATATCTGGTAATATCGTTAGACCAAGTAACCCAGAGAAATGAGATATATCTGGTAATATAGTTAGACCAAGTAACCCAGAGAAAGGAGATATATCTGGTAATATAGTTAGACCAAGTAACCCAGAGAAAGGAGATATATCTGGTAATATCGTTAGACCAAGTAACCCAGAGAAAGGAGATATATCTGGTAATATAGTTAGACCAAGTAACCCAGAGAAAGGAGATATATCTGGTAATATCGTTAGACCAAGTAACCGAGAGAAAGGAGATATATCTGGTAATATAGTTAGACCAAGTAACCCAGAGAAAGGAGGTGTATCTGGTAATATAGTTAGACCAAGTAACCCAGAGAAAGGAGATGTATCTGGTAATATAGTTAGACCAAGTAACCCAGAGAAAGGAGATGTATCTGGTAATATCGTTAGACAAAGTAACCCAGAGAAAGGAGATATATCTGGTAATATCGTTAGACCAAGTAACCCAGAGAAAGGAGATATATCTGGTAATATAGTTAGACCAAGTAACCCAGAGAAAGGAGATATATCTGGTAATATCGTTAGACCAAGTAACCCAGAGAAAGGAGATATATCTGGTAATATAGTTAGACCAAGTAACCCAGAGAAAGGAGATATATCTGGTAATATCGTTAGACCAAGTAACCCAGAGAAAGGAGATATATCTGGTAATATAGTTAGACCAAGTAACCCAGAGAAAGGAGATATATCTGGTAATATAGTTAGACCAAGTAACCCAGAGAAAGGAGATATATCTGGTAATATACTTAGATCAAGTAACCCAGAGAAAGGAGATATATCTGGTAATATAGTTAGAGCAAGTAACACAGAGAAAGGAGATATATCTGGTAATATAGTTAGACCAAGTAACCCAGAGAAAGGAGATATATCTGGTAATATAGTTAGACCAAGTAACCCAGAGAAAGGAGATATATTTGGTAATATAGTTAGAGCAAGTAACCCAGAGAAAAGAGATATATTTGGTAATATAGTTAGAGCAAGTAACACAGAGAAAGGAGATATATTTGGTAATATCGTTAGACCAAGTAACCCAGAGAAAGGAGATATATCTAGTGATATAGTTAGACCAAGTAACCCAGAGAAAGGAGATATATCTGGTGATATCGTTAGACCAAGTAACACAGAGAAAGGAGATATATCTGGTAATATCGTTAGACAAAGTAACCCAGAGAAAAGAGATATATCTGGTAATATCGTTAGACCAAGTAACCGAGAGAAAGGAGATATATCTGGTAATATAGTTAGACCAAGTAACCCAGAGAAAGGAGATATATTTGGTAATATCGTTAGACAAAGTAACCCAGAGAAAAGAGATATATCTGGTAATATCGTTAGACCAAGTAACCGAGAGAAAGGAGATATATCTGGTAATATAGTTAGACCAAGTAACCCAGAGAAAAGAGATATATCTGGTAATATAGTTAGACCAAGTAACCCAGAGAAAGGAGATATATCTGGTAATATCGTTAGAGCAAGTAACCAAGAGAAAGGAGATATATCTGGTAATATCGTTAGACCAAGTAACCCAGAGAAAGGAGATATATCTGGTAATATAGTTAGACCAAGTAACCCAGAGAAAGGAGATATATCTGGTAATATAGTTAGACCAAGTAACCCAGAGAAAGGAGATATATCTGGTAATATCGTTAGACCAAGTAACCCAGAGAAAGGAGATATATCTGGTAATATAGTTAGACCAAGTAACCCAGAGAAAGGAGATATATTTGGTAATATCGTTAGACAAAGTAACCCAGAGAAAAGAGATATATCTGGTAATATCGTTAGACCAAGTAACCGAGAGAAAGGAGATATATCTGGTAATATAGTTAGACCAAGTAACCCAGAGAAAAGAGATATATCTGGTAATATAGTTAGACCAAGTAACCCAGAGAAAGGAGATATATCTGGTAATATCGTTAGAGCAAGTAACCAAGAGAAAGGAGATATATCTGGTAATATCGTTAGACCAAGTAACCCAGAGAAAGGAGATATATCTGGTAATATAGTTAGACCAAGTAACCCAGAGAAAGGAGATATATCTGGTAATATAGTTAGACCAAGTAACCCAGAGAAAGGAGATATATCTGGTAATATCGTTAGACCAAGTAACCCAGAGAAAGGAGATATATCTGGTAATATAGTTAGACCAAGTAACCCAGAGAAAGGAGATATATCTGGTAATATCGTTAGACCAAGTAACCGAGAGAAAGGAGATATATCTGGTAATATAGTTAGACCAAGTAACCCAGAGAAAGGAGGTGTATCTGGTAATATAGTTAGACCAAGTAACCCAGAGAAAGGAGATGTATCTGGTAACATAGTTAGACCAAGTAACCCAGAGAAAGGAGATGTATCTGGTAATATCGTTAGACAAAGTAACCCAGAGAAAGGAGATATATCTGGTAATATCGTTAGACCAAGTAACCCAGAGAAAGGAGATATATCTGGTAATATAGTTAGACCAAGTAACCCAGAGAAAGGAGATATATCTGGTAATATCGTTAGAGCAAGTAACCCAGAGAAAGGAGATATATCTGGTAATATAGTTAGACCAAGTAACCCAGAGAAAGGAGATATATCTGGTAATATCGTTAGACCAAGTAACCCAGAGAAAGGAGATATATCTGGTAATATAGTTAGACCAAGTAACCCAGAGAAAGGAGATATATCTGGTAATATAGTTAGACCAAGTAACCCAGAGAAAGGAGATATATCTGGTAATATACTTAGATCAAGTAACCCAGAGAAAGGAGATATATCTGGTAATATAGTTAGAGCAAGTAACACAGAGAAAGGAGATATATCTGGTAATATAGTTAGACCAAGTAACCCAGAGAAAGGAGATATATCTGGTAATATAGTTAGACCAAGTAACCCAGAGAAAGGAGATATATTTGGTAATATAGTTAGAGCAAGTAACCCAGAGAAAAGAGATATATTTGGTAATATAGTTAGAGCAAGTAACACAGAGAAAGGAGATATATTTGGTAATATCGTTAGACCAAGTAACCCAGAGAAAGGAGATATATCTAGTGATATAGTTAGACCAAGTAACCCAGAGAAAGGAGATATATCTGGTGATATCGTTAGACCAAGTAACACAGAGAAAGGAGATATATCTGGTAATATCGTTAGACAAAGTAACCCAGAGAAAAGAGATATATCTGGTAATATCGTTAGACCAAGTAACCGAGAGAAAGGAGATATATCTGGTAATATAGTTAGACCAAGTAACCCAGAGAAAGGAGATATATTTGGTAATATCGTTAGACAAAGTAACCCAGAGAAAAGAGATATATCTGGTAATATCGTTAGACCAAGTAACCGAGAGAAAGGAGATATATCTGGTAATATAGTTAGACCAAGTAACCCAGAGAAAAGAGATATATCTGGTAATATAGTTAGACCAAGTAACCCAGAGAAAGGAGATATATCTGGTAATATCGTTAGAGCAAGTAACCAAGAGAAAGGAGATATATCTGGTAATATCGTCAGACCAAGTAACCCAGAGAAAGGAGATATATCTGGTAATATAGTTAGACCAAGTAACCCAGAGAAAGGAGATATATCTGGTAATATAGTTAGACCAAGTAACCCAGAGAAAGGAGATATATCTGGTAATATCGTTAGACCAAGTAACCCAGAGAAAGGAGATATATCTGGTAATATAGTTAGACCAAGTAACCCAGAGAAAGGAGATATATCTGGTAATATCGTTAGACCAAGTAACCCAGAGAAAGGAGATATATCTGGTAATATAGTTAGACCAAGTAACCCAGAGAAAGGAGGTGTATCTGGTAATATAGTTAGACCAAGTAACCCAGAGAAAGGAGATGTATCTGGTAATATAGTTAGACCAAGTAACCCAGAGAAAGGAGATGTATCTGGTAATATCGTTAGACAAAGTAACCCAGAGAAAGGAGATATATCTGGTAATATCGTTAGACCAAGTAACCCAGAGAAAGGAGATATATCTGGTAATATAGTTAGACCAAGTAACCCAGAGAAAGGAGATATATCTGGTAATATAGTTAGACCAAGTAACCCAGAGAAAGGAGATATATCTGGTAATATCGTTAGACCAAGTAACCCAGAGAAAGGAGATATATCTGGTAATATAGTTAGACCAAGTAACCCAGAGAAAGGAGATATATCTGGTAATATAGTTAGACCAAGTAACCCAGAGAAAGGAGATATATCTGGTGATATCGTTAGACCAAGTAACACAGAGAAAGGAGATATATCTGGTAATATCGTTAGAGCAAGTAACCCAGAGAAAGGAGATATATGTGGTAATATCGTTAGAGCAAGTAACCCAGAGAAAGGAGATATATCAGGTAATATAGTTAGACCAAGTAACACAGAGAAAGGAGATATATCTGGTGATATCGTTAGACCAAGTAACCCAGAGAAAGGAGATATATCTGGTAATATCGTTAGACCAAGTAACCCAGAGAAAGGAGATATATCTGGTAATATAGTTAGACCAAGTAACCCAGAGAAAGGAGATATATCTGGTAATATAGTTAGACCAAGTAACCCAGAGAAAGGAGATATATCTGGTAATATAGTTAGACCAAGTAACCCAGAGAAAGAGATATATCTGGTAATATCGTTAGAGCAAGTAACCCAGAGAAAGGAGATATATCTGGTAATATAGTTAGACCAAGTAACCCAGAGAAAGGAGATATATCTGGTAATATAGTTAGACCAAGTAACCCAGAGAAAGTAGATATATCTGGTAATATAGTTAGACCAAGTAACCCAGAGAAAGGAGATATATCTGGTAATATCGTTAGATCAAGTAATCCAGAGAAAGGAGATATATCTGGTGATATCGTTAGACCAAGTAACCCAGAGAAAGGAGATGTATCTGGTAATATAGTTAGACCAAGTAACCGAGAGAAAGGAGATGTATCTGGTAATATAGTTAGACCAAGTAACCGAGAGAAAGGAGATGTATCTGGTAATATAGTTAGACCAAGTAACCCAGAGAAAGGAGATGTATCTGGTAATATAGTTAGACCAAGTAACCGAGAGAAAGGAGATGTATCTGGTAATATAGTTAGACCAAGTAACCGAGAGAAAGGAGATGTATCTGGTAATATAGTTAGACCAAGTAACCCAGAGAAAGGAGATATATCTGGTAATATAGTTAGACCAAGTAACCCAGAGAAAAGAGATATATCTGGTAATATAGTTAGACCAAGTAACCCAGAGAAAGGAGATATATCTGGTAATATAGTTAGACCAAGTAACCCAGAGAAAGGAGATATATCTGGTAATATCGTTAGACCAAGTAACCAAGAGAAAGGAGATATATCTGGTAATATCGTTAGACCAAGTAACCCAGAGAAAGGAGATATATCTGGTAATATCGTTAGACCAAGTAACCAAGAGAAAGGAGATATATCTGGTAATATCGTTAGACCAAGTAACCCAGAGAAAGGAGATGTATCTGGTAATATAGTTAGACCAAGTAATCCAGAGAAAAGAGATATATCTGGTAATATAGTTAGACCAAGTAACCCAGAGAAAGGAGATATATCTGGTAATATCGTTAGACCAAGTAACCGAGAGAAAGGAGATATATCTGGTAATATAGTTAGACCAAGTAACCCAGAGAAAGGAGGTGTATCTGGTAATATAGTTAGACCAAGTAACCCAGAGAAAGGAGATGTATCTGGTAATATAGTTAGACCAAGTAACCCAGAGAAAGGAGATGTATCTGGTAATATCGTTAGACAAAGTAACCCAGAGAAAGGAGATATATCTGGTAATATCGTTAGACCAAGTAACCCAGAGAAAGGAGATATATCTGGTAATATAGTTAGACCAACTAACCCAGAGAAAGGAGATATATCTGGTAATATAGTTAGACCAAGTAACCCAGAGAAAGGAGATATATCTGGTAATATCGTTAGAGCAAGTAACCCAGAGAAAGGAGATATATCTGGTAATATAGTTAGACCAAGTAACCCAGAGAAAGGAGATATATCTGGTAATATCGTTAGACCAAGTAACCCAGAGAAAGGAGATATATCTGGTAATATAGTTAGACCAAGTAACCCAGAGAAAGGAGATATATCTGGTAATATAGTTAGACCAAGTAACCCAGAGAAAGGAGATATATCTGGTAATATACTTAGATCAAGTAACCCAGAGAAAGGAGATATATCTGGTAATATAGTTAGAGCAAGTAACACAGAGAAAGGAGATATATCTGGTAATATAGTTAGACCAAGTAACCCAGAGAAAGGAGATATATCTGGTAATATAGTTAGACCAAGTAACCCAGAGAAAGGAGATATATTTGGTAATATAGTTAGAGCAAGTAACCCAGAGAAAAGAGATATATTTGGTAATATAGTTAGAGCAAGTAACACAGAGAAAGGAGATATATTTGGTAATATCGTTAGACCAAGTAACCCAGAGAAAGGAGATATATCTAGTGATATAGTTAGACCAAGTAACCCAGAGAAAGGAGATATATCTGGTGATATCGTTAGACCAAGTAACACAGAGAAAGGAGATATATCTGGTAATATCGTTAGACAAAGTAACCCAGAGAAAAGAGATATATCTGGTAATATCGTTAGACCAAGTAACCGAGAGAAAGGAGATATATCTGGTAATATAGTTAGACCAAGTAACCCAGAGAAAGGAGATATATTTGGTAATATCGTTAGACAAAGTAACCCAGAGAAAAGAGATATATCTGGTAATATCGTTAGACCAAGTAACCGAGAGAAAGGAGATATATCTGGTAATATAGTTAGACCAAGTAACCCAGAGAAAAGAGATATATCTGGTAATATAGTTAGACCAAGTAACCCAGAGAAAGGAGATATATCTGGTAATATCGTTAGAGCAAGTAACCAAGAGAAAGGAGATATATCTGGTAATATCGTTAGACCAAGTAACCCAGAGAAAGGAGATATATCTGGTAATATAGTTAGACCAAGTAACCCAGAGAAAGGAGATATATCTGGTAATATAGTTAGACCAAGTAACCCAGAGAAAGGAGATATATCTGGTAATATAGTTAGACCAAGTAACCCAGAGAAAGGAGATATATCTGGTAATATAGTTAGACCAAGTAACCCAGAGAAAGGAGATATATCTGGTAATATCGTTAGACCAAGTAACCCAGAGAAAGGAGATATATCTGGTAATATAGTTAGACCAAGTAACCCAGAGAAAGGAGGTGTATCTGGTAATATAGTTAGACCAAGTAACCCAGAGAAAGGAGATGTATCTGGTAATATAGTTAGACCAAGTAACCCAGAGAAAGGAGATGTATCTGGTAATATCGTTAGACAAAGTAACCCAGAGAAAGGAGATATATCTGGTAATATCGTTAGACCAAGTAACCCAGAGAAAGGAGATATATCTGGTAATATAGTTAGACCAAGTAACCCAGAGAAAGGAGATATATCTGGTAATATAGTTAGACCAAGTAACCCAGAGAAAGGAGATATATCTGGTAATATCGTTAGAGCAAGTAACCCAGAGAAAGGAGATATATCTGGTAATATAGTTAGACCAAGTAACCCAGAGAAAGGAGATATATCTGGTAATATCGTTAGACCAAGTAACCCAGAGAAAGGAGATATATCTGGTAATATAGTTAGACCAAGTAACCCAGAGAAAGGAGATATATCTGGTAATATAGTTAGACCAAGTAACCCAGAGAAAGGAGATATATCTGGTGATATCGTTAGACCAAGTAACACAGAGAAAGGAGATATATCTGGTAATATCGTTAGAGCAAGTAACCCAGAGAAAGGAGATATATCTGGTAATATCGTTAGAGCAAGTAACCCAGAGAAAGGAGATGTATCAGGTAATATAGTTAGACCAAGTAACACAGAGAAAGGAGATATATCTGGTGATATCGTTAGACCAAGTAACCCAGAGAAAGGAGATATATCTGGTAATATCGTTAGACCAAGTAACCCAGAGAAAGGAGATATATCTGGTAATATAGTTAGACCAAGTAACCGAGAGAAAGGAGATATATCTGGTAATATAGTTAGACCAAGTAACCCAGAGAAAGGAGATATATCTGGTAATATAGTTAGACCAAGTAACCCAGAGAAAGAGATATATCTGGTAATATCGTTAGAGCAAGTAACCCAGAGAAAGGAGATATATCTGGTAATATAGTTAGACCAAGTAACCCAGAGAAAGGAGATATATCTGGTAATATAGTTAGACCAAGTAACCCAGAGAAAGGAGATATATCTGGTAATATAGTTAGACCAAGTAACCCAGAGAAAGGAGATATATCTGGTAATATCGTTAGATCAAGTAATCCAGAGAAAGGAGATATATCTGGTGATATCGTTAGACCAAGTAACCCAGAGAAAGGAGATGTATCTGGTAATATAGTTAGACCAAGTAACCGAGAGAAAGGAGATGTATCTGGTAATATAGTTAGACCAAGTAACCGAGAGAAAGGAGATGTATCTGGTAATATAGTTAGACCAAGTAACCCAGAGAAAGGAGATGTATCTGGTAATATAGTTAGACCAAGTAACCGAGAGAAAGGAGATGTATCTGGTAATATAGTTAGACCAAGTAACCGAGAGAAAGGAGATGTATCTGGTAATATAGTTAGACCAAGTAACCGAGAGAAAGGAGATATATCTGGTAATATAGTTAGACCAAGTAACCCAGAGAAAAGAGATATATCTGGTAATATAGTTAGACCAAGTAACCCAGAGAAAGGAGATATATCTGGTAATATAGTTAGACCAAGTAACCCAGAGAAAGGAGATATATCTGGTAATATCGTTAGACCAAGTAACCAAGAGAAAGGAGATATATCTGGTAATATCGTTAGACCAAGTAACCCAGAGAAAGGAGATATATCTGGTAATATCGTTAGACCAAGTAACCAAGAGAAAGGAGATATATCTGGTAATATCGTTAGACCAAGTAACCCAGAGAAAGGAGATGTATCTGGTAATATAGTTAGACCAAGTAATCCAGAGAAAAGAGATATATCTGGTAATATAGTTAGACCAAGTAACCCAGAGAAAAGGAGATATATCTGGTAATATCGTTAGAGCAAGTAACACAGAGAAAGGAGATATATCTGGTAATATAGTTAGACCAAGTAACCCAGAGAAAGGAGATATATCTGGTAATATCGTTAGAGCAAGTAACACAGAGAAAGGAGATATATCTGGTAATATAGTTAGACCAAGTAACCCAGAGAAAGGAGATATATCTGGTAATATAGTTAGAGCAAGTAACCCAGAGAAAGGAGATATATCTGGTAATATCGTTAGACCAAGTAACCCAGAGAAAGGAGATATATCTGGTACTATCGTTAGAGCAAGTAACCCAGAGAAAGGAGATATATCTGGTGATATCGTTAGAGCAAGTAACCCAGAGAAAGGAGATATATCTGGTAATATCGTTAGAGCAAGTAACACAGAGAAAGGAGATATATCTGGTAATATAGTTAGACCAAGTAACCCAGAGAAAGGAGATATATCTGGTAATATCGTTAGAGCAAGTCACACAGAGAAAGGAGATATATCTGGTAATATAGTTAGACCAAGTAACCCAGAGAAAGGAGATATATCTGGTAATATAGTTAGAGCAAGTAACCCAGAGAAAGGAGATATATCTGGTAATATCGTTAGACCAAGTAACCCAGAGAAAGGAGATATATCTGGTAATATCGTTAGAGCAAGTAACCCAGAGAAAGGAGATATATCTGGTGATATCGTTAGAGCAAGTAACCCAGAGAAAGGAGATATATCTGGTAATATAGTTAGAGCAAGTAACCCAGAGAAAGGAGATATATCTGGTAATATCGTTAGAGCAAGTAACCAAGAGAAAGGAGATATATCTGGTAATATCGTTAGACCAAGTAACCCAGAGAAAGGAGATATATCTGGTAATATCGTTAGACCAAGTAATCCAGAGAAAGGAGATATTTGTCTTAAAATGTATCAAGATTGTTATAATAATTGTTGTCTTTTGGTTCATTAGTCAAAATTACACAATATAAGATGTATGTATAATATAAGATGTATGTATAATATGAGATGTATGTATAACATAAGATGTATGTATAATATAAGATGTATGTATGTGTGTATAATATGAGATGTGTGTATAATATAAGATGTATATATAATATGAGATCTGTGTATAATATGAGATGTATACATAATATGAGATGTATATATAATATGAGATGTATAGATAATATAAGATGTATATATAAGATGAGATGTATGTATAATATAAGATGTATATATAATATAAGATGTATGTATAATATGAGATGTATGTATAATATGATAGTTATGTATAACATAAGATGTATATATAATAGATTCAGCTAAGGAAAAGAGAAAATGAACACCAGAAGAGGCGAAGTAGTATAAACATGTCTCTGTCTCTCTCACTCTCCCCCTCTCTCTCTCTCTCTCTCTCTCTCTCTATATATATATATATATATATATATATATATATATATATATATATATAGAGAGAGAGAGAGAGAGAGAGAGAGAGAGTGAGAGACGGTTTCCTCGTCGCTCACGCATCTCGGACAGATCTTTTTCGAAGGGTCCCTACCCGGGCGCCCGTGTCTGTAGAGCTTGTCTCGAACTGGTAGGGCTCCTCGGTAGCACTGCCAGGCCAGGGACTTTTGGAAGTTGTCCAATGGTCCCGGGCGGAAGGTCCTACCGAACAGACTGGCCAGTTCGTCCTCCTCTACGCCTAGATTTTCTCCGAGCGTGTCGTCGCACTTGCTGCGGACCAACCCTCTATAGAATTTCGAAGTGGCGTCTCCATTGATCGCCGGGTCCGTTTGCAAGAGGACTGTCAGCGCCTCAGCATATTCGATGTGCCAGTCGCCTATTTTCCTCTGTCTTTGCTTGAACCCAGGTCTGCAGCTCGGTCAGCGAGACGAGTCGTGGGAAGGCTCGCCTCACGAACGGGGCCCACACCGGGTGTCTGGTGAGGAATACGTGGAGGTGCTGCAGCCTGAACGAGTGTTTGCGCATCGTCAGCCATGGCATCCCCAGCCCTCCGTTTGAAGGTTGTTTTCAGCAGATGGATCTTCTCACCAAAGGAGCCCGTTTCTTCAAAGGAATTGGAAGAGCGCGCGCTCCATTTTGGTGAGCGTTTTGGCTGGACAAAGGCACAACGGTCAAGCTGTAGTAGATGACGGACGCTATAAAAGTGTTCGCCACCTCCGCGCGACCTTTCAAGGATAGTTTGCACTCGGCCCACTTCTGGGTGAGCGCAAACACCTTGGCCGTCACCTCGTTCCGAGCAGCTTTACCGGTCCTTCCGTCCTGCGTCCGACAACGTCATCGGAAGGTATCGGTTTGCCTCTCCACGTTCCGAGCTGCAAACCGTCGGATTTATCCCGGTTCAGCTTCGCTCCTGTGAAACTTTCGTATTCCTCCACTAAGGTTCCGATCTCCCCGATTTGCGAGGTGCTCGACACCATTACTGTCACGTCGTCGGCCTACGCCGACGCCGCTTTTCGCAGTCCCGGTTCCAAAGGGATGCCCTGCAATAGCTCCAACTTCCGCAGTAGTGGCTTGAGAGTCAGTACGTACAGAAGTGAGGAGAGAGGGCATCCCTGTCGGATGGATCGCGTGATATGGAACGGCTCCGAGAAGTAGCCGTTCACCTTGACGCTTGAGCAGATGTTGCTGTTGTGCATTGCAGCAATCCTGCCCCTGAACACGGGACCGAAGCCTGCCGCCTCGATCACCGCATCCAGGTAACGATGGTCAACCCTAATGAAAGCCTTAGACTGATCCAAGTTGATCAGGGCCCCACCGAAGCCGGGTTTACACCCTACCCTCTCTATGATGTATCGCATGAGGTGGAGGTTGTCGTGTATAGACCTGGTCGGGATTGCGCATGTCTGCGCTTCTCCCACCAGATTTTCCACGACAAACGCCACCCTCTTTGCCAACACCTTGGCCAAAACTGTAACTCTGTGTTGAGCAGAAGTATGGGCCGGAAGTTGCCTATGTCATCCCCCTTGTTCTCGTCCTTCCTGACTAACGTGTTTACGCTCTTGGTCACAGAACTGGGAATTCTCCCGTTCTGCTGCCAGTTGCAGTAGACCGCTTCCAGGACAACCGGAGAACAAGTCCTTGCTACGTAAAATTCGTAGGGTAGACCGTCGAGATCTGGAGATTTGCGTTTGCCGCATTGGCTCAGAGCGTCCCCTATCTCAGCGGCCGAAATCGGCCTTTCGCAGAACTTCGCCTCGCTGTCCGAGAATCGCGGTAGGCCGTCGAGGTATGAAGCGAAATCCATAGCCCCTCCCGGCGCGCCGCCCTGCCCGAACAGTTGAGTAAAGTGCTGCTGAAAGGCCGCGCACATTTGCTTCGGCTCACGTATCACGCGTCCATCTTGGTCCTTCAAAGACCGAATCGTGGACTGTTGCCACTTTTCGCCTCCGTCACTCGGGCCCAGCTAACAGCTTTGGCTCCCTCGTTTCCCAGAGCACGTATTTTGCTTCTGACAACGCAGCCTTCATGCTTTGCGTCGAAGAACTGGTCCAAGGCCGTTTCGTCGCTAGCACGCTGGCTACGTTGCCACTCCTAGTTGCCTTTTCTACTTTATCTACCAGTTCCTTTTCAGTTTTATTTCTATCTAACACTAATTCTTTACTAAAACCTATCGAGTCTAATCTAACTGCCCTCTTGTGAGAGTACCACCATCTGTTGTTGACAATGGCCCCCGTCAAGTGCTGCTTAACTAAAGTGCTAATCCGTCTACTGTAGGCTTTGCATGTCGGTAACGACAAGTTCAGCTTCTAGTAGCCGGGTCTCTGTCTATGGGATTTGTTAAGGTTGACTAAGCAGATCACTAATTTGTGATCTGAATAGGCAACCATGAACATTTGTGGACAGCTTAACATGTTCCTATCCTTATTTCTAACTAGAACCCTATCTAGGTACGATCTATATGTTCCGCTACGATTACTCCACGTCCACAGTGGCACAGTCGGAAAATCTAGTCGATATCTATCGGCCAAGTCAAATCGGCCGATTAACTGTTTGAGTCTGTTACACCCCCTTCTATCGGGACATGTTACCACATCGTCCCAACGTGCATCTAGGATTCCATTCCAGTCCCCCACTAACAGCAGGGAGCGGGACGTTCCCAGAAAAGTATCTAGATGTTTGGAGAAGTCTGGCCTCGGTGTCCCGGATGGGGCATATGCGGCCACCAGCCTGAAGGCTCCACCTTCACTACCGTCAACGTCTAGGACCACCAGTCGACCCCCCGGGTCCAGATGTACCGTCTGTGTTACGAGGTCCAGGTGTTCCCGCAGCAAAACGGCAACCCGCCCCCACCTCCCGGCGGACAGAGAGATGCGTAGATCTCAAAATCGTCGAAGATGGGGGTCAGTTGTCGCTCGC
The DNA here is from genome assembly GCA_964016885.1 of Eledone cirrhosa. NCBI lineage: Eukaryota > Metazoa > Mollusca > Cephalopoda > Octopoda > Eledonidae > Eledone > Eledone cirrhosa. The sequence continues at coordinate 4,531,767 of OZ024742.1, read as the reverse complement.
TGTGGATCCTGGACTCGCAAATGGCTACAACATCCATGCTGTGCGACCTGAGGTCGTTTAAGAGTTTACCCTGTTTCCAGGGCATCCCCAGGCCGCGTACATTCACACATCCAACTCTTATATTGGCCATGTTGGTGCTGAAAAGTTAACAGAAGAGGAAAAGAAATCACTCACCTCTTCGTCTCCTGGGGACCAGGCTGCACAATTTCCATGGGGGTGTTGGAGGGGTTGTTTGGTGGGGTGGTGGTCTCTGGAGGGGTGGGGACAGAGATGTTTGGTGGGGAGGGGCTGTCTGGTGGGACGGGGGTGGGGGAGGGGACATTTTAACAGGACTCGATTGTAGGGTTTGACGCAGGGGTTACCTACGTCATTAGGAAATTTTTCTTTTAACTCTTTATGTGTGTACATGGAGGTCATAATCATTTTAAGATTAGGATTCTCCGAAGAGTGTGTAAAAGTTTTCCCTTCGGTTTCCACCGAAGGGTTTATATATATGGTGTCTGTTAAAGTTTTATTGTTAGTATTTATGTAAGTGTAACATTTTTGTTGTATTGGATTGCTTTTTGTCTGTGGTTCTTGTGTGTGTTTACGTTTTGTAGTCGGTGTTTTGATTTCAGGAGGGGGTGTTTTTGTTTGTGCTGTTTGCGTCGCTTGTGTTGGTGTTTGTGTGTTTGTTGCATTTTTGTTTGTCTTTTCTTTTTTCCTTTTTCTTTTTACTGGTCGGAAAGGCTCTCCCTCATCGTCACTGTGTGACGATGATGAGGCCTCATCCGTGTTGTTGGGGAGGGGTACGTTTTGGGGAGCTGTTATGTGTGGGGGAGGAGTTGGGTGGGACTGTGTTTGTCGTTTGTTTTGTTGTCACTATTTTTTATGTTGTTGTTGTTGTTGTTGTGGTGGTGGTGGTGGTGATTATTGTGCTGGTGTTGGCAGTAGTGCTTTTTCTGGCTAGTTAGCCGAGGATAGGAAGCTCTCAGGTGACCCCTGCTTGAGCAGGGGTAACATGAGGGCCGCCTACCCTCGACCGAAATGTTTATGTATATAAGTCCATCCAGCAACACACGTTCCGGAATCCTAGCTGTTCGTTCTGGTGTCATTTGGACCAGAACTTCCAGGCTAGTTCCGTTGAACAGGTCGCCGGAGGACTTATCTACCGATATTATATAGTCTGTTTCGTGGTTTAAAAATCCACATAGTACCCACCAAATGTCAATATTTGGTGTGATACTTTGGATGTTTATTTTCTGTGTCCTTTTCCCTGTGTAAAAAGTGGGGGAAAAGGTGAACAGCAGTGACACAATTGGCGACACAGAATATTTATGTGCCGTCAATTGGTCTTTCATTAGAATGGATAAACTCCCGTAGAGTCTACCCTTCTGAATAAAAACAATGTCTTTTAAGGCATTTTTTAAAGCCAACTCAATTACGCCTTGTGAAAGTTGAGTCGTTGTTCGTGTTTTGTTTGAGATTAGATAGATAAAAACATTCAACATTCAGCATGAAGGATTGGAATAGATTGTCAGGTAAATTAATAGAGAATGTTGGCTACTGATTGTTAGCAGTGTTAATGAAATATATAGCCGTAAGTATAGAACAAAGCAGAAAGGAATTGAAATTGTGAATTATGGATGACATGATTACATATCCTCTCAAATGATTAACAGAAGAAAATGACTTGAAAATTAACGACAAGTCCCTAGAGAGTGTTAGAAAACTTGTTTATACAAAACTGTGAATTAAAAAAAATGTATTCTAAATAGTCACATTAGTAAACTTTATTCAAGTACTAAATAAATGAATACTACAAAACAGTTCAGATAATTATGATGTTGGTATACTTTTGGGGTTGATTTCAGGTTTTCGATTTATGAATAAAATAATAGCTGAGAAGATGGGTGGGGGGGATTAAGGAAACCGAAAACAAAAAGCAATAAGAAAATATGAAATACTTTAGCTGAGAGATATTGAAAATGTGGGAATGATCTGGATAAGGTATTGTGTGTGAAGGGGGATCTCCGTCGGTGCCATGTGTGTGTGTGGGGGGGGGATCTCCGTCGGTGTCGTGTGTGTGAGAGAGGGGATCTCCGTCGGTGCCATACACCTATATCATTAACGTATTTCTGAAGGACATTCAGTCTGCTACAGGGCGTGACAAGGCTGGTCCTTAGAATTGCAGATAGAGTTTATTTTTCTGCCACCTGGATTCGAACACATGATCTTCCTGTCGTGAGCTGAACATCCTAACTACCAAACCTCGCCTTCAAGGACATTGCATTAATGTTTTTTTCTGGATGTTAAACTTCATTTTTCAAACTACTTTATCTTGAAATACCAAAATGGTTTCTTAATCAGTAAAGAATCTTATGTAAAAATAACGAATGGATTCTTCCCCAGGAGAACACCCACTTATTATGCATACATTGATAAAATGTATTCAGTTTTGAAATATGAAACACTACAGAAGAAATTATAGGCATCTTCCTATAGAAGAAATTATACGCATCTTCCTATAGAAGAAATTATAGGCATCTTCCTATACATAAGCAACGAAAATATTCACACAACAACCAGACAATATCTGGGCAACAATAAAGACGATCTGTTAACCACTGTAACGAAAACTAAAATGTGATGATACGGTCACGTGACAAGATCTGACGGTGTGAGCATCATCCCAGGAATAGTTCAGGTAAAAAGAAGACAAGGACTTGAGAAGAAATGAGTGGGTAACATCACGGTGTCGACCGTTACAATCTTCACGACAATCCATTTCCTGGCTCCCAGTAAAGAGAGATAGAGGGAGGTGGTACACTGCTCCATCTTGCAGTGAGTCCAACGTCCTAACCACTAAATCATTCGTTTTAACATATATATAAATTAAAATGAAATTTCTTAGTTAATGTAATAAAATATCACTAGCAAGTTTTGGTCGAAGTTTAAACGAACAGCAACGAACAAGTAAACATATTGGTTGAACACGTTGTGTTTGCTGTTTCCATAAATTCATCAATTTTTTAAAATATAAAATATCCACGACCACAGTGCATTACACATTTAAATAACCGACACAACAAACAGGACAACGTATGCATTTGAATTCGTTGAGTAAATTAACAATATGGTTCAGCGAAATCTGGTGGATAACATTAATGAGGTCTTCTATCATTCACGAATTATGTGTGTGAATGAGAGGACATTTCTACTAATAAAATATTCCTTTAAGATAAATAATTTATTTATGACCAGGAGTTATAAACCAATGAATGCTGGGAATAATGTGGAAGGACAGGAATACAATACAAATTATCGGAGAACTAAATTAATGACACTGTAACAAGTGGCGAATTGGCAGTCGCAGTTGATTCACTGTGCTCTGAGTTCAAATATTGCCGAGGTCAACCTTTCCTTTCATGCTTTCGGTGTTGGTAAATAAAGTAACAGTCCATGGTTAGTAGTTTGATGGTTTGTTAAACAGATGAGAGGGATATTTTGTGGTATCTTCTCCGGCTCTGAACATCCAGAGTTGAAACCCCGCTGCCAGGATTTAATACTTGTTGCAATATATTCTGTCGCTTGCATGTTCATTTCACGAAGAGGCTGCTCCGTTAAACGTACAACGAGAGCAATCATCGTCGAAACCGACAGAGATCCATTCTATTATTTCCCACTAATAACTATTCTCTTCAATAAAAAAAATGACATTTTAAATTTCTATATTATAAAAGCTTTTAGACTCAAATTGCGTTTCCACCCAAAATATTACCAAATTATAGCAGTTTTTCTCGAGAAACAACGGAACTACCTCATTGATAATTTGATAAGTCCATGAGACACGATATATTTTCAACATTGTTATTTTTCTTATTTTTGTTTAACAGGAACGAATAAAAAAGTAGATTAATTATTTAGGAAGATTATACTTTTCATTGCACAACATCTGCAAACACAGGTTGATATTAATAATATATTTACATATATGATTTTATATAATGTAACTTGATACAATGGGCATTGAACAAATAGTTAAATCTTGTTGAAATATGTTTTCTGGGGGAAGTGTTGTTCGTAGGAATATGACTAAAATGTAATCTCAATGTATTTTACTATAAAGTATCCTGCAGTTACCTATCTAAAGTCCCTGATATAATTTAACATTCTAATTGATAGTGGACAAGTCTAAAGCTTGCAGAGAGCGCCGGACAGCGTGCTTCGCGGCATATAGTTACAGCCCTTGACATTCTGAGTTCAAAACCCCCCGAGCTTAGCTTTGCCTTTCGATAAAATAGTACCAGTAACTCACTGGTGTCGATTTAATCGACTTTCCCTTTACCGTAAATTGTTGGGCTTGTCCCTAAGTCAGAAACTATTATGGGAAACATAACAGTATTATGATGTAGATAGCAAAGACGAATAGCTAGGAAGGTTACATCGAAATTCCGAGGATTCAAGTTTGATCGAAACGTTGCACAATTACATATGTGTGTCAATTAGGATAGCGAAAGTATGCGGAGCTCATGGGAATAAATATATCATATATTAACAGTAAAGCCCGGCGTTGCTCGGGGCTGCTCAGTAGCTGTGTTAAAGTTACAATCTAAAGTTCCTTTCTTGGCTTAAAAACTGTAGAGTCTACAGTGTAGACTTTAATGTGGTACTTTTGATTAATATTCCCTCAACCAACAGTAAGCCTTATTAAGTTATGAAAACATAACCATAACCCGAATGTTAAAACAAAAGAGGATGCTGGGGATAAAAACTGCTCTGGTAATCTATTAACAAAAATCGAAAATTTAAACATTGCAACACTTGCCTCCGAGAAAAACATCAGCGTAACCAAACTATCAGTTATTTTGAAAGAAAGAAATTGGATGGACATGAAAAAAAAAAATAAATGCGTTATCTGTCTGTCGTTTAAAATCGTTGCTTCTAAATGAAAATCTCATGTATGTATTTTTATACTTTTGCACGCGTCGTATATTCGTAACATCTATATATATAAAACTGAGGTTGTCTGTCTGTCTGTCTACAAAAACGGTCGGCACACATCCCCTCTTAAACCGTACGTTCAAATTTCGGTGAAGTTGCTACACTTATAGATGAAGGTCCGGCGGAGATTATCGGTCAAAAATGTTTTATACATTTGAACTGAAAAATCAATACATTACAAATTCGATTTTTGCACTTGGTGGGGGTCGATTTGAAATTTTCTTGGACCGATGTCTCCGCCAGACCTTCATCTATAAGTGTAGCAATTTCACCGAAATTTGAACGTACGGTTTAGGAGGAGATGGGTGCCGACCTTTTTATTAGACAGACAGACAACCTCAGTTTTATATATATAGCTGTATCTAGTGTTAATATAACCACAAATCTGATAACAGATGTTTCTTCAGATTTAAGACTAAAAAGCTAAACACAAGCAAATAAAAAAAAAAACAACAACAAACAAACAAAAAACGAAAGGAGACTGGAAAAAATAAAATAAAAAGCAATAGTAACAACAACAGCAGCATAAAGTAAATCTTAAATGGTTTAGGAGTTATATCATTAGATTATGTTAGATTATGAATATAAGATGGTTTTAGTTTTACAGATGAAAGTCCTTGTAAGTTAATCAGCCATTTTTACGAGGAAAACATAGAACTGGTTTGAGAAAGTGACTAATTAGAAAATATAAGTAATCGTTTGAAATATTCTTAGATAGAACAAGACGACTGAGAGATTATTTACATTCCTTTCTCTCGTACACGTTGGAGATTGTCATATATATATATATACACCATATATATATATATCCACCATTTGCCTCCATCATGAATCAACTAAGCACTCTTGCTATATTAACACATTTTGATCTGCTTATCTTCAAGAACTATGCCTGTAAATAACATTATTTTTCTTTCACATTGACTTATTATGCTCCACATTACGACCCTTTTTTTCTTTTCACTTCATAAACCTTGTTTGTAAATAACTTTATTCTTTCTGCATCATTTCTTTAACATGTCCAACACCAACATTCTACACCAATACATATTATTATCATTTGATAATGCATAAAAATTCTGAAACCAGTAATAGACAATTATTAATTATATAAAGAAATAAATAAATGCCATTGTTAATTAATAAATAAATCAGCTAATACCTTCACACTTCACACAAAGTAAAATATTTCGTTTTAATCATTTCCTAACCCAGAAAAAAGAGAGAAAGAAATAAAAAGGGAAAAAAAATATTTTTCTTCCTAATAATCGTCATTTTCTCCCTGTTTTCATATATATATATATATATATATATATATATATATATATATATATATATATATATATATATATATATATATATATATATATATATATATATAAAAACAAATAACGAAACGAAATTAAATTTCGTTTCGTTTGTAACTCACTTTTGTATGACTGACGCTTAAACAATTAAGTTAAAAATGTACATCCACATATGTATACTGAAATACTAGTATGCATATGAATACACACACGTGTACATATGTAGATGTACCGAGTTTTTCACTGGACACTTTACTGTGAGTGTCCAGCTATTCTGTATGTAAACACACAGACAAACCGGTTTTTAGAGTCATACTGGTTTTCGAGGAAACACCTTTCCTCTATTCTCCAGAAAGCCAGACAAGGAATATTGGACTAGTTTCGATGTTGTTACATCTCATCAGCAATATTTACCTATCTTCCGGCCTTTCTAGAGAATCGTAAAAGCACATATCGTTATATGCTTTTTCTATGAAAATTAGTAGTGGGCAGACTAATTTGCATAGAGCGTGAGTACGTACCGGTTCAGCGGAGACGATAAAAACAAATAACGAAACGAAATTAAATTTCGTTTCGTTTGTAACTCACTTTTGTATGACTGACGCTTAAACAATTAAGTTAAAAATGTACATCCACATATGTATACTGAAATACTAGTATGCATATGAATACACACACGTGTACATATGTAGATGTACCGAGTTTTTCACTGGACACTTTACTGTGAGTGTCCAGCTATTCTGTATGTAAACACACAGACAAACCGGTTTTTAGAGTCATACTGGTTTTCGAGGAGCTGGACACTCACAGTAAAGTGTCCAGTGAAAAACTCGGTACATCTACATATGTACACGTGTGTGTATTCATATGCATACTAGTATTTCAGTATACATATGTGGATGTACATTTTTAACTTAATTATATATATATATATATATATATAATTATCCATACGTACATATATATGTGTGTATGTATGTATATATACATACTACTGTACGTCTGTATACATATATGTATGTACGTGTACATACATATATTTAAGTAACAGCCGTACTAAGAGTGGGAAATGAAATTTCGTTTCATTTTTTCCGTTTATCGTTTTCGGTGCACCCGGCCGATTAACCCACTCGATATGCAAATTGGGCTACTCAGCCGTTAATATGCATAAGGTAAATATATACGTTCAACAATCTGGCAGGAAGGTATACGTTGCTGACGATAGCTAATAAGCTTGAAACTAGTACAGCGTTCCTTTGTCACTGTTGAACAAACGAGCAACGATGGTTGCTAGACACTACGGCTTATTACGGGATGTTTGTTTACAAACACACCGAGTATTATAATAGATGTTCGCTGAATCCATACGTACATATATATGTGTGTATGTATGTATATATACATACTACTGTACGTCTGTATACATATATGTATGTACGCGTACATCGAGTGGGTTAATCGGCCGGGTGCACCGAAAACGATAAACGGAAAAAATGAAACGAAATTTCATTTCCCACTCTTAGTACGGCTGTTACTTAAATATGAGTATGTACACGTACATACATATATGTATACAGACGCACAGTAGTATGTATATATATATACATACATGCACACATATATATATGTACGTATGGATTCACCGAACATTTATTATAATGCTCGGTGTGTTTGTAAACAAACATCTCGGTGCACCCGGCCGATTAACCCACTCGATATGCAAATTGGGCTTCTCAGCTGTTAATATGCATAAGGTAAGTATATACGTTCAACAATCTGGCAGGAAGGTATACGTTGCTGACGATAGCTAATAAGCTTGAAACTAGTACAGCGTTCCTTTGTCAGTGTTGAACAAACGAGCAACGATGGTTGCTGGACACTACGGCTTAATACGGGATGTTTGTTTACAAACACACCGAGCATTATAATAAATGTTCGGTGAATCCATACGTACATATATATATATGTGTGCATGTATGTATATATATATACATACTACTGTGCGTCTGTATACATATATGTATGTACGTGTACATACTTATATTTAAGTAACAGCCGTACTAAGAGTGGGAAATGAAATTTCGTTTCATTTTTTCCGTTTATATATATATATATGTATATATATATATATATGAAAAAGTTTGTCCTCATCAGTGGCCTTCCAACCGTCGTAGGCATTTCGTCGCATTAAAGGCCATATACCTCAGGATGGTGCGAACAATGGCTAAAAGAAGTCGTTGGGACACGTAAATAAGGAGGACGCTAGGGTAAACAAACAAAATGGTTTAAGCAACAGAAAGTGATGAAGAAGAAACAAGTCCCAGATTTCTATGAATATAAATTCGGTGGAATCGTGAACGAGAGAATAAAGACCATCAAACCTGGTTGAAATGTGAGCAAGGAAGGAATTTCGCACAGGTCTAACGGGAGGAAGAAGGGGTCTGGTCTGCGAATTCGGTAAACATAAGTTCTGTGAAGTCGCAGACGAGAGAGAGAGAAAAAAAATTCATACCGGCTAGGCAAAGTACCCGCGAGAAAAGGATTACGGACAGGTCAAACGGGAAGAAAGGGGAGGAGGAGAGGTAGTGACAGAGAGTGAGTGAGTGAAAGGTGATGAAGAGGCTAACAGAGAGAGAGAGAGACTGCTAGAAAGGGTAAAGACACAAAGAACGAAACAGACTGGTGGCAGCGGAGGAAAAAAATATATGTGTAAATATGATAATAATGGAGCTGCGGCGCTGCAAATGGGTTACATATGAAAAGTTTGTCCTCATCAGTGGCCTTCCAACAGTCGTAGGCATTTCGTCGCATTAAAGGCCATATACCTCAGGTTGGTGCGAGCAACGGCTAAAAAAAGTCGTTGGGACACGTAAATAAGGGGGACGCTAGGGTAAACAAACAAAATGGTTTAAGCAACAGAAAGTGATGAAGAAGAAACAAGTCCCAGATTTCTATGAATATAAATTCGGTGGAATCGTGAACGAGAGAATAAAGACCATCAAACCTGGTTGAAATGTGAGCAAGGAAGGAATTTCGCACAGGTCTAACGGGAGGAAGAAGGTGTCTGGTCTGCGAATTCGGTAAACATAAGTTCTGTGAAGTCGCAGACGAGAGAGAGAGAAAAAAATTCATACCGGCTTGGCCAAATGCCCGCGAGAAAAGGTTCCTTAAAAAGCTTTCTGATATTTTTACGCATCCTTTCTAAATTCTGGTTATTCATATGCTTAACTAATAGGAGCGCATCATCACGGTAGATTCCACCGTGGAGATCCTTGAATTTTCCTTGTAGTCTGTGGGTGATATAAGTTCCCACAAGATCTGTTACTTCCGCCGAATCATTAGAACCCATAGTAATATCAAAATTAGAAGGTCTAACTTTGCGAACCCAGTAGCTATCATCGAATTTAACTATAGTTTTCCTCGCTTCCATAATAATTTTAATTTCAGCATCCGTAAGGTCGGAATTAGCCTTAGCGAACGAAAGAGCTTCATGTAGAGTATCAGGTGAAATTGAGGAATAATATTCATCAATATCAAACTGAATAAATTTTGATTTTTTTCTTATCAGTAATGTTATTAAACCATCTTATTGCTTCATGAGTGTTACCCCATAGTTTAATTTCTACTTTAACCTTAACTTGGGGGATAATTCTGTCTAGTATATATTTGCTAATTTTGCCTATATCAGATTTAGAGGGGCATATAAGTCTAATATTAGGGTTAGTATCGAAGTTTACCTTGTGGTCCTTCAGGTTGAAGGATGGTATAGCTGGTTTTAAGGGTTGCGTTCTATCGTCAATACAAAGTTTTTTAACAATTTCACATGCCGAGTTGTTGATGTTTTTAAGTGTAGCTTCATTAGTTTTCTTGTATTTTTTATGCAATTCCTTACGGATGAAGTTATTGTAAGTGTCCACATCCATGGTATATACATTTGATGTTTTGTCTGCTCTAACAATAATTCCATTGGCGTTTTTTAGATTATTGAGCAGTGCCGTGATGTCATTCTGTAGTTTATTGTTCTTCCGTTTTGTAAATTTGATCTCCATGATCATATCCATTAGGTCTTGTTCAAATGCATCCAAAAGTGGGTTTGAGGGTGGGTTCTTGTAAGATTTAAATCCAAATTTATCCTTGTTAAGATCCGATGTTTGGTTTATACGGCTTTTGTCAAAATGGAATGTTTTCCATCTGATTCGTCGAATAAAATCATTGGTCCTTCGTATCATACCTAGAATATATTCCCTTTTTGCCTGAATAGGTATGTTTTTTAACGACATATCCAATTGGTGCCTTTCCATTTTAGAGGCGTATGCTGACACAATAATAGTCGCACACCACCAAACAGAAGGCGATGTAAAGAGTATATTTGGTACAACCCGGTCTAAAACAACACTATTAAAACCAATCTACCCTCACAATTCTTTCGATTAGTTAAAAACACTTTCCAACATCACATAAATATAATAAAATCTTAAACCCTAACACTATTCGACTTTCATATTCAACCGCCCCTAATATTGAACAACATATAAAAAAGCTTAACGCAAAACGGTTGTATAAACGCCTTCCAACACATAACAATACACGTAAAACATTAGCTATAACATCACAAAACAACAAACAACATCCTGTCCTACCTAAGCAACCTCATCAACCCATCCATGACAATACAACAACGCAAAATTATAATTGCAACTGTGCCCAACCAGGAATGTGTCCGTTGAACAATCAGTGTCTTGAACGCAACATCGTATACAAATGTACTATCGAATCGGATAGACAGAAGTGGTACTATGTGGGATCTACAGCCACCTCCTTCAAATCACGCCTTTATAGACATCGTTACTCGATAAAACATGAAAACCAGCGTTATGTAACAACACTCGCAGACAAGGCTTGGCAGCTGCGTGAAAATAACCAACAATTTCACCTTAAATGGGATATAATAGCGGCTGCCCCCCCCCCCCCCCCCCATAATCCCACGGACAGGAATTTTGTAAATTATGTAATGTAGAATTATTTTGTATTATGAAATCCAAAAACATTTTATTAAATAACAGAATAGAGCGATCGTTATACTGTAACCATCGTTTAAAATCTACATTTTCATATTATAAATACCACCAGGATTGAACGCCCGTCTCTATCTCCGTTTGGTTGTCAAAATAGATATTAACATTCTCTATTAGTCTTAATTCTATCAACTCTTCTATTATTTACCATTTAATATAAACTGCTATAGATAAAATGAGATTTCTGATTTCTTAATTCAATTCCCTAATGCACATACCATCTGGCTACTAGCAGTGATGTTATTCAGTAGCAATCGAAATCTCCCCCTTCCCCAATTGACACTTTATAATTAGTACTACTACACCAAATGACCAGCCCTGTCCACTGTCCAGTTGGTCAAGTAGAGATTAAAATTGGCACTCCCAAAAATTCTTATTTAGATAAAATGAACCATTTACTCATGGTATTCTCATTAGAAACCCTTTATATACTTGTTTAGCAGTAAATTGAATTACCATCTGTCATATACTATCCCCTCTCTTCTTCCTCTATTACTAATATAAATACTTCAATTTTTCTGATTTTATCCAATTTATCCAATATCTCTGAAGAAGTGACAACTGATTATACATTTGCTATCGAATACTTGCTAACATTATATGGTTACGCAAGCAGCGATACATAGGTATTCCGTCTGTTACAGAAACATATGTCAATACCTAATAAATTCCTTTTAAAAAAAAAGCACTTTCATTTTATATTCATCTTTTCTACATTTTCTCCGGAAAATAATTTATACTCGTTGAGCAAACCTACACGTACGCTGTTCATCTCTAACGTAACGATATATTATCACTACATTATTGATAACCTGAAATTTTATATATATATATATATACATATAAAAGAACATTTCGCTCTACATGACTGAATACAAGAAATGTAATCTGAGTTTTTTTCGAATATTAATAATAACATTCAATTGGTTTGCAATTTTGCAAACAAGCCTCAATTTTATAGCCATGTCAGTAGAATGAACACTTCATTCTTGCTAAATGTGTTGGCAAAGCCGGCCATTTATCGCTCTTATACAGGAAACTGACTGGCCAGTCTGCTGATATGCAAATCTGGCTGATCAGTGGATCTGCTAATATGCAGATCTTACTGATCTGCCAGTCGCTAATATGCAAATCGGGCCGATCAGTCACTGCGTATTTTTGAAAATAGCATATATTTCCACTACCCTGACAGTTTGGCAGGTGAACAGTGAGCTGTACTGATGAAGGGTGATACCCAGAACATTAGTGTCTGCAGTCCTGATCGCGTGCCAACACAAAAGCAAGAATGAAATGTTCATTCTACTGACATGGCTATAAAATTGAGGCTTGTTTGCAAAATTGCAAACGAATTGAATGTTATTGAGGTTTGGCAGTATCGGTAGAGGGTCGGACGCCATGCTTTCCAGCATAGTTACGTCCCTTTAAGATCTGAGTTCAAATCCCGCCGAGGTTGACTTTGCCTTTCATCCTTACGGGGTCGATAAAATAAAGTATCAGTAATGTACTGGGTAATTTGCTGGCCTTGTGCCTAAAATAAAAACAATTATTAATATCCGAAAAAACTCAGATTACATTTATTATATATATATATAATAATAATAATAATTGTTTCTACTTTTGGCACTAGGCCAGCAATTATTCCAGTGCATTACTGGTACTTTATTTTATCGACCCTGTAAGGATGAAAGGCAAAGTCAACCTCGGCGGGATTTGAACTCAGATCATAAAGGGAAGTAACTCTATGCTTCAAAGTATGGCGTCCAACCCTCTACCGATACTGCTAATCCAAATAATAATAATATAGAAAACGAAAAATCAGTGATGCATCGAAACACAATGTATTAACGTACTAGAATTGTTTCTCCGGCGAACAGTTCGAGGTGCGATCTATTCGTGGATCGAACCTCACTCTGGATTCGCAAGTTCCTCAGATACGTCTAGTTACTTCGAAGCAAATCTTCTGTCTGATGTATTCTGTCCCTTTGAGTTTCCTCCATCTGTCATCATCCTGTTTACGTGGCCCATCCATTGGTCAAGAGTTCGAGTCATCATCTGTATGTTTGACCATTCAAAACTGCCCACTGTCTATTTCCATTCAGCTGTCTCTCACCTTAATTCTGTCGCCAGAATTACTGCTACGTGGGCAGGGGGTTGTAATCTGCCTTGCCTGTCCCGAGTTTGCCCGTACCTCGACATACACACACCCACACATACGTGTGCTCACACACAGACACTCATAACTCCTGATCACACACGTATTTCTGCGGACATGTACACACACACCCGCACGTACGCGCACACGCGTGCGCATACACGTACACATACATATATTCACACCCTCATACATGGGCACATGCAAACACATATATACACCCACATGTACACATATATATGTAAATATATATATATACACATATATACACGCATACATACATATACATATGCCCGCGCGTACACAGGCACATATCGAAGCCTACTCATATATATATATATATATATACACGCACACCCACATACATATATGCACCCATATCTATATATGTACACACACATAGACATAGGCACGAACATATATAATATATATATATAATATATATTATACACACACACACACGCATATATATATATATATATATATATATATATATATATATATTTATTAATATAACAGATTAAAGTTTAAGCAAAGAATCGCTGCTTTCACCCTTAACGGGATCTTCTGAAACTAACAAAGTCAATCTGTAAACGCAGAACTGGATATTTCAAAAAACGTTGCAACCGGAGGAAGACAGGAAGACGATACTTTGGTTCATGGTGACGTTAACATTAATCTACGACCTCTTTTATACCATAAACGTGGTTCTGTCTTTGCGCGTAATTGTTTTTCACCGCTCCTATTAATGACGTATTATTCGTTTTTTCCCGTTCTTTGCCAGCGAACGTCACCATGAACCAAAGTATCGTCTTCCTGTCTTCCTCCGGTTGCAACGTTTTTTGAAATATCCAGTTCTGCGTTTACAGATTGACTTTGTTAGTTTCAGAAGATCCCGTTAAGGGTGAAAGCAGCGATTCTTTGCTTAAACTTTAATCTGTTATATTAATAAATATTTGCTCTTCGGTTCTTATATATTTGATATATATTTTCCTTATCGAGCCCTCTTTGGATTTTAGTCTTCAATTTTATTATTATTACTATATATATATATATATAGGAACCAGTAAGACCCCGACAGCTGAGCTCAAGCCGTTTCGACGGCTAATTCAGTCCTGAATTAGCCGTCGAAACGGCTTGAGCTCAGCTGTCGGGGTCTTACTGGTTCCTATTACCCACTCTACTACCCTAAGTATTGAGTACTTTGGTGCGTTATGGTCCACCTGTTTCCTTACCACATTTCCTTCGTTATATATATATATATATATATATATATATATATATATATATATATATATATATGCGTTTACTTGTCCCACTCGCTTTACGCGATTTACTTGTCCCAATAGCTTTTTATAGTAAATGCTCGCACCAACCGGAGGTTTATGATTTTTAAAGCGATGAAATATCAATGATGGTTGGCAAATCACTGACGAAGAACTATTTTTATCATATGTAACCCATGTGCAACCACGCAGTATTCTTCTTTCTTCTCATGTTTTATATATATATATATATATACACACAGACAGACACACATATATATATATATTTATATATACTTATTTATATATATACCAACCTTATATTCTGTTTATGTATAGTGTAGTGGTGAGTGGTGAGTAGGAAAGTAGAATTGATGGAATGCTCCACCAACCAATGGCTCAATACGAGAAAACTTCTTATTTAAAGTAGATAATGGATTTCAAGTGTGTTTTACAGCAACAGGTTTGATGTAAGGATTTTCTTTAAATATTATCGCATGAAACATGTTGCCATGTTAGTAAACAATGATGGATGCAATATAATGTTAACCCTTCCTCACGTCACATACATTAACTCTGTCGTTGTTAATCTCCAGATATGCTCTATTGAAACAAACCTGCAATGAATAACATTCCAGTCGTTAAAATCCACAGATCTAAAGGTGTGTGTGTGACAAGGAAATATTATGTAATATTATGTTTATTTCTGAGATTGCAGATTGTGATTTAACAGAGCGATTTTAGCAACGTTTCAGCTTAGTTATTTATTCGTAATACAAATACTCCGAGGTCAACTTTGCCTTTCATCCTTTCGAAGTAGATAAATTCAGCACCAGTCAAGTACTGGGTCAATTCTCTCTCTCTCTCTCTCTCTCTCTCTCTCTCTCTCTCTCTCTCACACACACACACACACGCACACACACTTTCTATCTTTCTCTGGAAGAAATCTACTGTGTTCAAACCTGGTCAATATGGTTCCTCCACGATCCCATCAGGAGTTACAGGGTCATATCAATACAAATACTGAGACGGCAAATTGGCAGTGGTTAGACCGTCGGATAGAATGCTTTGTTGTATTCGGCCCTCTGCGCTCTGAGTTTAAATCCTGCTAAGGTTAACTTTACTTTTCTAGGTCAATAAAAAGTACCAGTCAAGTACTGGGAATTGATTCATCGTCTATATGTTTTTCTCACATTCTGTCCTTCTCTGGAATAAATCGAATCTGTTCAGACCTGGAGAGGGGATAGGCTCCACCAAGCTTGAAATGAAATGTCATATGTCACCTAGAGACTCCACCAGATTTAAAATGCCAGAGATATCGAATACCATGACGATGGCCCTATAACTTCATGGGGCACAGGTTCATACATAATTACAATACAAATATTTAATATAATATGAAATAGTTAAAATAAAGCCATATTTATATATTATAGGCAGCCATTGGCAGAATCGTTAAAGCGTCGGTTAGAATGCCTTATCGCATTCGTTCCGGCATATTGAACTCTGAATTATAATTTTACCGAGATCAACTTAGCTTTCATAATTTTGTCGATAAATAAAGTACCAGTTTAATGGTGGGGTTGATTGTTTGCTCAATATTTATGGTGCTTGTTTGTCTCTCTCTGGAAGAAACCAACTATGGTTAAACGCGAAAGGTTTGGGCTCCACCAAATTTAAAAACAGCCAAAATATAGTGTAGGTGAGTATGGTACCCATATGACTCCTTACCTTGCCTTGGGGGAGCAAGGTAAGGTAAGACAAGGTAAGACAAGACAATGTTGAATTATATTTAGTTGAAAGAAAATAATACAGACTAAAGAAATTATGTTTTTCTTAGTCTATACCCGATATTAAGCACAGTACCCCCCCCCCCCCCCCGTAGTTTAAAACCTGAATATTACTAATGTTTCTCTGATTATATTATACTAAAGTTCAGAATTGTTGTTGACATAATTCAATAATATATGACTTTGAAATCTTACAATTGAAAAATGTTTCTTATATCAAAAGAATTATCGTATATATTTAATTAGACTCTAGGTATTAATTAACACAACCATTTTTATATTACAGACATCTTAAATGATATTCCTAGTTCATTCTGTCAGTTCGTAAATATATCCTATTATTCTACATTTATAGGTTCTAATAGCCTAGAACATACCCCCAATAACAAAAGAAATAGACAGATGTGACAAAATCGAAGTAGATGTGGCATATATATTGCAAGAGATGTTGGGAAATTGTACATTTTTAAGCTCATAAGACATTTAGTTATCAACAATCACACATATCAATGTAGCTGGTTAAATTGTATCCAGGGATTTCTTTACTTGCACTTGTTCTGTATCACTGCTGAATTGAAAAGTGTGTGCATGCAGTATTATTATTTGGTAGATCTGGAAAAAGTCGTATTTCACAGACCCCCACCGACAACAGAGCGATCCATGTTGTTGATGTCCTGTTGCAGGTCCAGTCTTTTAGGAACGGTATGGGTATGAATGCAGTTCCAGATAGCCAAGGTTCTGGGAGTGAAGGACTGAAGGGGTTTGCTTGATAGAAAGGACAGGGCTCATGGCTTTCCTAACTTCTCCTCCAAGATCGGAGAGACTGATAGCATTGTTGTCTAAATCCACTTCTTTGCGTAATACACGAGTGAGGAGAGAGTTACAGATGCCGGAAATTCTGGTGAGAAAGACGATGTGTAGTGTGAGGCCTCGATGTTGGGCTGACCACAGCATGAGTGATGAGCGGAGGAGAGACGAGTGTGTTGGGAGTAATTATGTTTTTTGTGTGATATTACGAATAGTGATCCTTGGACACCAGTATCCAATCTGTTTTTTTTTAGGAGTGTTAACTGTAAATTAAGGCTCCAATATGTCTTTTAGGAATGTAGGCTGTGAATTAAGGTAGAATTGGGTGTTACTTTATAGATTGAAGTGCAGAGTTTCATTTCCTCCGTACCTATATTTTCAAGAGGATTGAAATCTATAATACTTACTTCCCTGTTGGCAGCGAATTGTCAGTCGTTAGAAATTCAGATAGAATGCTTTGCGGAATTCGTTTTGGCCCTTTGCTTTCTGAGCTCAAATCCTGCCAAAATCAACTATGTCTTTCATCCATTCGAGGTCCATAAAAAATCCTAGTCAAGTACTGGGTGTCGATTCTTCAATTTCTCTTTCTCACTTTCATTCTCTCACTCTCTATCTTTCTCTGGAAGAAATCTGCTGTATTAAGACCCGGAGAGGAGAGGAGAGGAGCTCCGCCAGATTTTTAAAAATGCCCTAGAAACGCCATACGTTGGTACGGTTCCCCTACGACTCCCTCGGAAGTTACAGGACCATCCATCCATCCATACCTTCATCCCTAGATATGTATCAAATAATGATGAAATCATCTCTGAGCCACCACCCATGTCCCATAATGTATAGAGTACACTAGTTTCACCCTCACTAGAGAATACACTTTAATAATTGGAATAGCTGTTGTTGTTTACTTCCAAGATAAATCAAATTTAAGATAAAACTCATTCCAGCTATGGCCATCTCGTAGTTTCTTCAAACAATGTTCCTTGACAACATTATAAAGATTTTAGGTTGGGATTTGTGAACGATTTGTGTCGTATTTCCAGGAGTTTCAGCGACTATTTACACAGTTATTGACACGGTGTTGTAAATGTGGATGTGTAAGGAAGAGACTTTCAGACATTTATTTATGTAATCTTTAACCTTTTTTGTTTATAAATACAGACGAGGTCGATGTTTATCTTGTTCATCTTTCATATTCATTGTTTCTATAAAATACGAAGCAGACAAGTTCTGTGTTAATTTAATCAACTAGAATCACAACCAAAATCAATGGCCTTATGTCAATCTAAAACATATTATTTTAGTAACTACTATGGTGTATCTAAAATATATTTCGATAAACCAGTCAAAAATCTAATAAACTTGATCTATACACTAACCAAATGATCTATATTGATTCTGCACAATACTAGCAAAGTAAAAGTTATGTTTCAAAAGATACTAAATTTTTTTACCAATACCCAGCTTGCTGTACAATTATTTTCAGAGAAGGTCACGTTACTCGATAGATTGCGTAGCTCGGAGAGCAGAGAGTCGATCCAGGTAGGGCCATCACGTCTCTGAATTAAGAGATCACAGCTCCGATATTACGGATATGTGGTTAGAATGTATCAGGAAAGAATCTCTGGACATATTTTACAGACAAAACCAAACGACAGGAGACCCAGGGTTAGACCTCAAGCAAGATGGTTAGAATACATCTATGAACTCACTTCTTCTCGCTTGGGAATCCAGCTGGTCGAAATGGAAAGGGTTGCTTCTGACAAGTATCGTTAGAAGGAGAGTTTGAGGGCTCTCCTCCCGCGACCCTCCCAGGAATATGTGGGTGAAGAAGAAAAAGAAAAAAAGAAAAAGAAAGAAAAAGAAAATTAAAAGAAAAATTAGAAAAAGAAAAAAGAAAAAGGAAAGGAAAAAGAAAAGGAAAAATAAAAATAAAAATAAAAATAAAAATAAAAATAAAATAAAAATAAAAATAAAAATAAAAATAAAAATAAAAATAAAAATAAAAATAAAAATAAAAATAAAAATAAAAATAAAAATAAAAATAAAAATAAAAATAAAAATAAAAATAAAAATAAAAATAAAAATAAAAATAAAAATAAAAATAAAAATAAAAATAAAAATAAAAATAAAAATAAAAATAAAAATAAAAATAAAAATAAAAATAAAAATAAAAATAAAAATAAAAATAAAAATAAAAAGAACAAGAGAAAGAAAAAGAAAAGATATAAAAAAAAGAAAAAGAAGAAAAGGAAGAAAAATAAATAAATAAAGAAGAAGAAGAAGAAGAAGAAGAAGAAGAAGAAGAAGAAGAAGAAGAAGAAGAAGAAGAAGAAGAAGAAGAAGAAGAAGAAGAAGAAAGTCGCATCAGTTTCTCTCTTTCTCGACGGGTGATAGTGACATTGAGTGAACATATCTTAATACCCTGCACACTGCAGGTTCCAAGGCAAATTCCATATAGTACACACCTAAATAATATGAAACTAAAATATTTCTTAAAAATCGAAATATTTTTCTTTAAATTAAAGTTTGAACAGCTCCAACACAACCACAAAACCTGAAACGAAAATCATTAACCTAATTTCTCAGCTAAACCACTAGAAATATATTATTTTCATTCCAGCGATTTTTCAATTTACTTAAATATTACAATATACGAAGGAATTATATTGGATTGGGTTAGAGGATTGCTGGAAGGCTGCGACATTGTGATATTATTTCACTCCGGTAACATATGTGACAGTTATATTTATGGAATACTTATTCAACGATATATACATACAGGGTGTCCCCCCAAAATGTATGCACTTATTTGAAGTGTTTATACATTTGAATTGTATATACATGTTGAAGTGTGTATACATTTTTTGGGGACACCCTCTCTCTCTCTCTCTCTCTCTCTCTCTCTCTCTCTCTCTCTCTATCTATCTATCTATCTATCTATCTATCTATCTCTCTCACTCTCTCTCTCTCTCTATATATATATATGTATGTATTTATATATACATACACAAATCTGTGTGTGTATATATATGTATATATACACACACATATGTATATAATAGACACCTACATGCACAAGTGTATATATATGTATATATATAAATTAGAATTGGAGCTCTGAAATAGCAATATATATATGGATGTATATATAATGTATTTTGCAATACACTTTATGCTTAATTAAAAGCATTTTGAAGACCGTATGCTATTGTTTTAGAGTAGTGACAAATTCACTTACTTTAATCTCAGCAAACAGGGGAGATAAGCCGACAAGGCCTTGTTTCGCTTTTGTTGAAGCTTATCAAGGCTAACTACCCTCCTGTCTACTGAGATTACTGATGTTATATTCTTATAGAATTCTAGTATATATATATGTGTGTGTGTGTAGAACGATCCCAGCTTTTAGCCGGGTCTATAGTGAAAATTGAACCGCCATTTCCTTAGAAGAGATGCGCAGCAAGTTTTCTCCTGCAAGCTAACTATGACAAGAGAAGCTCTATAATGTACACCTCTAAAAGCTTTTAGAATTGTGTTTATACACACACACACACACACACACACACACACACACACACACACACACACACACACACACACACACACAGACATATATATATGTATATATATATATAAACACAATTCTCAAAGCTTTTACCTATATGTGTATGTATACATATGTCTGTATATATATTTATGTATAAGCACATAAAATGAATAAAACGATGTACACACATACACACCCACTTGCACAAAACAGACACACACACACACAAACACTTGCATACACACACACACAAAATCTTGCCGTTACAATGTTTGATGGATTATCAATTCTCGATATAAAGATTTACCATAGAGTTATCGATAAGAAGACCCTCACTAAACAAACTTAGAATCAATTTACAATTATTGAATCCGTAGAAGATCATTATTGCATTTATCGCTTTATTAATGACGTCATATCTTCCACTTTGATTAGTCACGTTCTCGTATTGGTTGAGTAGTTGGTGTTTGGCTCATTGCATTCTGCGTTCAAATTCCGCAGAAGGTGACTTCGCTTTTTATCCTATTAGGATCGATAAATATTTAACCACGAGCCATAGATTGTCGTAATTGTTAGAGTGCCGAATGAGTTGCTTTGTGCTATATTTTCTAGGGTTCCAGTTTGGCTTGCGGTTAGGGTTGTTTCAAATCCCTCCTCCTTCAGCGAAGATCTGCGACCGGTAAATACTTTAACTAACGGAAATACCCTAAGAGACACTGTTTCCATTATATATATATATATATATATATATATATAAACGTTTGTATATATATAATAAAGCCAAAACAATGCAGAATAAAGAATGCAAATGCAAAAGATATTGTTGACAATTAGTCTTTTACCTTAGATTTACTTAAATGTCCTTAATTTTCGAGATAATATCTCTTCTTCGGAGGGAAGTTAAGCGGTTAAACCAGTGTTCTAAATACCTTGCCAAGTCATGCTGACAGGAAATGGTATAGAGAATCTGTTCTATCTCTAATGTCAAAGAGTTACGGTTAGGTGGATAAAGAGTCGTCTCCCTTTAAAGGTTTTTTTTGTACATGCCTGTTTAAGTGTGTGGGAGAATGTGTGAGGTGTAAGTATGTGTGTGTGTGTGTGACTGTGAGAAGAGTGTGAGTGTCTATACGTAAATGTGGGGAATAGATGTTATCTCGTGTTACAACTGGTCTTTGTGTGTGTATGTGTGTGTGTGAGAGAGAATAAGAGGAGGTGTAAGCGCGCGCGCGCGCGCGTGTGTGTGTGTGTGTGTGTGTGTGCGTGCGTGTGTGCGTGCGTGTGTGTGTGCGTGTGTGTGGGATGCGGTGTAAATATGGGGCTAGATGCTCTATCAAGTTATAAATTGGGTGTTGAGTTCTAGTCTATTATTGATTGGTGGTTTTGTTTTGTCTATAATTAGTGCTTCCTTAATTCTAATATTGCCGAGGTTTCTTTACTTAGTTTCTATCCTAACTGTTATGGTTTTTTCGGTGTTTTTACATTTAACTAGGTGTTTCTTAAATGAGGAAGCGTTAGTATTGAGGTGTTCTTTTATTCTTATGTGGAGTGGTCTGGTGGTGCTACCTACGTAGAAGTTGCTGCATTTGTCGCACTCTAGTCTCTATACGACGTAAGCCTGGTGGCATAGGTCTGTGTCGTTGATGGGGCAGTTGGCTAGCCCGCAACGGTTGTCATGTCTGGTGGAGTGTCTTTTGGTTAGCTCTCCGCGTAGAGAAGGAACTGCGTGAGCCAGTTGGATATCTAGTCCCTCTCGTCTGCTAGCTCTGCGGATGGCTGTTGTTGTTTCGTCACTGAAGTGTGGGAGCTTCAGGAAGCAAGTGTTAGTGCCTCGGGTGTGGTGTCCTCTGTTCTTTCTGGCACGGTTTGTGGTGGATGTCGTGTATCCGTTCAG
The DNA here is from genome assembly GCA_964016885.1 of Eledone cirrhosa. Lineage (NCBI taxonomy): Eukaryota > Metazoa > Mollusca > Cephalopoda > Octopoda > Eledonidae > Eledone > Eledone cirrhosa. The sequence goes on along the minus strand of OZ024742.1, from coordinate 4,508,956 downwards.
TTAGAGTACTTCCAGGAAATGTGTGGTGTGTGTGTCTCGGTCTCTAGCGTCGGTGCATTTGTTCCGGATACGTGTAATTCGTTCCTTATGTATCCGAACTTAGCGCTGGCTGGGAGGGTAGATCTGAAATGTACGAACAGGTCCCTGATGGCGGCTTTTTTATAGTGGCAAGCATGGATGTTGCCTTCCTCTGTTACCCTGAGTTGGAAGTCCAGTAGGGATAGGGATCCGCGGTCATCGGGGTGTTCCATGCTGAACTTTATACTGGCATCCATGCTGGAGAATGTTGTGCATATTTTATCCGCCTCCTCACGGGATGATGTAAGGATGAGTATGTCATCTACATATCGGGTGAAGAAGGTATGGGGATGGCAGGTGTTGAGGGCTCGGCATTCTAGCTGGTTCATATAGGTGATGGCCAACAGGCCCGATAGGCTGGATCCCATGGGTAATCCTGTTGTCTGTCTGTATGTGTGGTGGTGGAAGGTGAAGTACGTGTTGTCCACTGGTGTATGTCCGTCGGAAGGAGGCCGTAGCAGTGGATGTCCTCTGCGACCACGCAGTCTGTCAATAAATCGACAGCTGGATGAGCGGGGACTGTAGTGTAGAGGGAGACAATGTCGATGCTAAAAGCGTATCTATTTAGTTTAAGTTGTTCTGGTTGGAGTTGGTGTAGTCTACGTATGACTTCGTCGGAGCTACTGACGTGCCCGGGAAAGGTGGAGGGTAGACGCTTGAGGGCCTGGGAGAGGAGCCAGGAAATTTTGTATAAAGGTCCTTCTATGCTAGAGACGATGGGTCTTATTTGTGTCTTATTACTATTCTTGTGGGTCTTGATGAGGTGGTAGAAAGTGGGCAGTCTGCTATTTCTAGTGGTGTAGTTGAGCTTAACTTTATTTGGGAGTTGTCTTCTCTTACAGATGTCGAACCAGATAGAGTTGGTCTGTTTTTTCGATCTGGGCTGCAGTCATGTCCGGGATCTTTGTATATAGTTAAATACAAAAACACCGAAAAAACCATAACAGTTAGGATAGAAACTAAGGAAAGAAACCTCGGCAATCTTAGAATTAAGGAAGCACTAATTATAGACAAAAAACAACCACCAATCAATAATAGACTAGAACTCAACACCCAATTTATAACTTGATAGAGCATCTAGCCCCATATTTACACCCCATCCCACACACACGCACACACACGCACGCACACACACACACACACACACACACACACATCGACAACAGTGATAAGGCAAATAACCCTACTATTAATCACAATTACACTAAAAAATCTAACTTAAACTCTAAAACTAACAGAAGAAATAGAACTAGAAATATTATTTGGCATCACCACCATTCTCATTAAGCGTTAAAACACCTTTAGCAAAACTATTCTTTAAAGCACTAGATAAATGTTTTCCTAAAGCCCACATATACCACTCAATCTTTAACAGACATACTATAAAACTATCCTACTCTACAACTATGAACATAGCACAAAATATAAATAGAATCAATAATAGAAATTTAAACCCTAACCAAAATAACCAAAATAGCAGTAATATCTCTAGCAATATCCAACATAATAGTACCGTTCTGAATAAGAACAACTCCGCAAAATGTAACTGTAGACTTAAATTAAACTGTCCTTTACAAAATAAGTGTTTAGATAAGGACGTGGTCTATAAATGTACAGTTAAAACCAGTGATAATATATTTAACTATGTAGGTGTAAGTTCTACAGAATTTAAAAGTCGCTGGAATAATCACAAATGCTCTTTCCAAAGAATTGATAAAAAATCTTCAACTTCTCTTTCAAACCTGATATGGAACTTAAAATGCAAAAATATGGACTATTCTTTAACTTGGGAAATAATTTCGTGAGCACCCACATACCGAAACACAGCTTTATCTAGATTCTGCAAATTGTGTGTTGAGGAAATTATTTTCATACTTTAAATTTTAATTTTAATTGTAATTTTAATCTTAATAATTTTTAATTATTTATTTTTTATTTTTTATTTCTTTAATTTTTTATCTATCTTTAAAAATTACTTATTTTTTAAAAATTACTTATCTCTTATAAATTATTTTAAAAAAATGTTCTCCAAATTTTAATATTTTTTCAATATCTTTTATTAGATTTATAAACACTAACTAATTCTGCTAAATATATCTTTAACATTTAGACTTATTTTGACAAAATAGTCTCATACTAACGAATAAATAAACAATGCTGGAGTTTTTTCCGTATCTTCCCATTTTAAAATATATAAATATAAATATTCTTATTAATTCAGTTAACTTAATTTAATTTAACTTAATATTTACTTATATTAAATACAAAACCAATATCCCTCATAACTCATTAAAACAATTATCTATAACACGATATACCCATCTATTCATTTATTTATCTATTTATCTATTATCTATTTATTTATTTATTTATTTATCTATTTATTTATTTATTTAGTTATTTTCTATCTATTTTTCTATCTATTTATTTTTCTATCTACTTATAACAGAAAATATTATATTAGAAAATAATTTTAAACAACTAATTAATCGTAAATACACGTACTATTAGATATATACTTAGAATATATTTACCCCAAATTAACGTTATATGAGTTTTATTCATCCTCTTGTTAATTTCTTCTTTCTATCTCTCTCGTAATATTTTTTATCTTTATCCACTAATATTTTTTCTCTCTCTCTTTCACCAGTGTCATTTAAATAAACGGTTGTTTTTCAATTATTTACATATTCATTTGCATATTCACACATAAGTTTGAATAATCCCTAATATATTTCCACTATCCAGTGAATTTCCAACCGATAAGGTATGATTTTCATTGGTATGTCTCTATTTATAAAACAAACTTTGTATTTTATCTGATGAAAGCGTACCAATGTTGTTTTGGTTACCCTTGGAATATATATAATAAAATAAATATGGTTTTATAAATATAGCTTCCATTTATTTAATATCATTGAATATTTACTCCAGTAAACTGTTGAGTGCTCTAAATCAGTTATAAACATTTATGTTTGTCGGACTTCCAACAAATTATATACCACTTCTACTTATATATATATATATATATATATAGTTTATATATATATATATATATATATATAACAATTAAGTTAAAAATGTACATCTACATATGCATACTGAAATACTAGTGTGTATATGAATACACACACGTATACATATGTAGGTGTACCAAGTCTTTCACTGGTCGCTTTACAGTGAGCGGCCCAGCTATTCTGTATGTAAACACACAGACAAACCGGTTTTTAGAGTCATACTGGTTTTCGGGGGAACACCTTCCCTCTATTCTCCAGAAAGCCAGACAAGGAATATTGAACTAGTTTCGTTGTTGTTACAACTCATCAGCAATATTTACCTATCTACCGGCCTTTCTGGAGAATTGTAAAAGCACATATCGTTATATGCTTTTTCTATGAAAATTAGTAGTGGGCAGACTAATTTGCATAGAGTGTGAGTACGCACCGGTTCAGCGGAGACGATAAAAACAAATAACGAAACGAAATTAAATTTCGTTTCGTTTGTAACTCACTTTTGTATGACTGACGCTTAAACAATTTCTGGAGAATAGAGGGAAGGTGTTCCCCCGAAAACCAGTATGACTCTAAAAACCGGTTTGTCTGTGTGTTTACATACAGAATAGCTGGGCCGCTCACTGTAAAGCGACCAGTGAAAGACTTGGTACACCTACATATGTATACGTGTGTGTATTCATATACACACTAGTATTTCAGTATGCATATGTAGATGTACATTTTTAACTTAATTGTTTAAGCGTCAGTCATACAAAAGTGAGTTACAAACGAAACGAAATTTAATTTCGTTTCGTTATTTGTTTTTATATATATATATATATATATATATATATATATATATATATATATATATATATATATATAATATTATATTATATTTAGAGTTTAAACTCAAAGTAATTTACAATTAATCAGCTCAAAGAAAGAAGCATTTCCGAGCAGTGAAATACAAGTTAATATATATTAATATATGATAAACATATACGTGTTTGTATTGTAAGAGACAAAGTTAGCTAGAATGAAATAAACTAATTAAAATGAATACAATTTGTCTGTCTCGATATAAGTCAATAAAGACAAGCTTATATTGGCAAAAGCCGTGATTCCTGGACAAATTTAAATTTAAAAATCCAAACCTGCTCCGTAGATGAATTTGAACCTCGAAACCTAAATATCTTTCGCAACGATGGTATACAAATTGAAATATTAAAAAATTGAAATATACAAAGTGAAATATTCAAATCTTCTGTGCTTATCAACAGGAATCCAGTAAAATTAGTACATTTCACCTCCAAAAATTTTACAGGACTGATTCACACGTGGTATAACCAGCTATACTAGCCATCCCATACTCCCGGTGCTAGAAATAACAGCCGTTTATATGGGATTAAAAATTAGCTCTACAGTGAAGGAGCAATAATATTATATTATATTTAGAGTTTAAACTCAAAGTCATTTACAATTAATCAGCTCAAAGAAAGAAGCATTTCCGAGCAGTGAAATACAAGTTAATATATATTTATATATGATAAACACATACGTGTTTGTATTGTAAGAGACAAAGTTAGCTAGAATGAAATAAACTAATTAAAATGAATACAATTTGTCTGTCTCGATATAAGTCAATAAAGACAAGCTTATATTGGCAAAAGCCGTGATTCCTGGACAAATTTAAATTTAAAAATCCAAACCTGCTCCGTAGATGAATTTGAACCTCAAAACCTAAATATGTTTCGCAACGATGGTATAAAAATTGAAATATAAAAAAATTGAAATATGCAAAGTGAAATATTCAAATCTGTGCTTATCAACAGGAATCCAGTAAAATTAGTACATGTCACCTCCAAAAATTTTGCAGGACTGATTCACACGTGGTATAACCAGCTATACTAGCCATCCCATACTCCCGGAAGATTTGAATATTTCACTTTGTATATTTCAATTTTTTTATATTTCAATTTTTATACCATCGTTGCGAAACATATTTAGGTTTCGAGGTTCAAATTCATCTACGGAGCAGGTTTGGATTTTTAAATTTAAATTTGTCCAGGAATCACGGCTTTTGCTTGTCTTTATTGACTTATATCGAGACAGACAAATTGTATTCATTTTAATTAGTTTATTTCATTCTAGCTAACTTTGTCTCTTACAATACAAACACGTATGTGTTTATCATATATTAATATATATTAACTTGTATATATATATATATATATATATATATATATATATATATATATATATATATATATGAATGTATATATAGTGTATTTTGCAATACACTGTATGCTTAATTAAAAGCATTTCGAAGACCTTATGCTATTGTTTTAGAGTAGTGACAGGCTCACTTATTTTAATTTTCAGCAAACAGGGGGAGATAAAGCTGACAAGGCCTTGTTTCGAATTTATTGATGCTTATCAAAGCCAACTACTCCTCCTGATTTCTGAAATCATGGATGTTTGGTTCTTATAGAATTCTAGTAAATAATCAGGAACTGATTATACAGAGCGGTTGCCGGTCAAGCAGAAATTGAAAATTAGAATTGGTGCTCTGAAATAGCTATATATATATATGAATGTATATATAGTGTATTTTGCAATACACTGTATGCTTAATTAAAAGACCTTATGCTATTGTTTTAGAGTAGTGACACACTCACTTACTTTAATTTTCAGCAAAGCATCAATAAATGCGAAACAAGGCCTTGTCAGCTTTATCTCCTCCTGTTTGCTGAAAATTAAAGTAAGTCCACCATCTAAGGAAAATTTCAACCGTTAAGGTTTGTTCCTTGGCTATGTCAAAATTTATAAAACACACTTTGTATTTTATTTGATGAAAGCGTACCAAAGTTTTTGGTACCCTTGAAATATATGTAATAGAATAAATATGGTTTTATAAATATAGTTTCCATTTATTTAATATCATTGTATATATATTATTTTATTACATGTTATCCATGTGCAACCAGCAGTATTCTTCTCCCCATTTTTTCACACATATATTTACCTATACTGCGATTCTGTTTTTTTCTCTCTCTCTCTCTCTCTTACTGCTCCCTCGCTCTCTCTGTTTCTCCTACTTTCTTTCGCCCCCTCTGTCACGTCCGTTAACTCTTCCTCACTCAGTCACTGTTTCTCCTCTTCTCACTTCACCCCGTTCGCGACGAAATCATTTTCTCTCTCTCACATTTGAATTCGCTGCTGAAAGGTCTTTTTTCTAAGCGCTCATATATTCACCTAGCTTATGCTAACAGAATAACTATGAAGCTTGTCTCCTTCTTTCCACGGTTAGCTATCCTTGTTGTTATCTTGTCTCACTCGCTTTACGCGTTTTAATTGTCCTAATAACTTAATTTAGTTATTATTGCACCGACGTGAGGTATATGATTTTTAATGCAATGAAATATCTATGATCGTCGGCAAATCACTGATGAGGGACTTATTTTATTACATGTTATCCATGTGCAACCTGCAGTATTCTTCTCCCCATTTTTTCTCACACACATATATATATATATATATATATATATATATATATATATATATAGAGAGAGAGAGAGAGAGAGAGAGGGGTGAAGTTGGAAAGAAATAGCACGAAAAATATATTTGAGGGTTTGTTTTTTCTATTTTTTCCTTTCTTTGATTCGTCAAAGTGACATTACTGAAAAGATGAGATTATGGAAAAAATGAGAGGGACAAATCTTTAAAAAAAAAAGTTTTATAATGTATATAAAGTATATAAAGTATTACCGGTTTCGATGTATTATTAAAATTCCTCTTATCAAATAAGTAATAAGAATTAAAAACTAAAAATTAAAGATTTAAAATTAAGAGGGAATTTATTTTTCAACTTCCTTGCTGTGAAGGAGACTGAAGAATGAGTTCTTGTGTATATAGAGAGAGGTGTGTTGTCATGATAGTGGCAGCAGCAGTGGTGGTAGTAGCAGCAGCAGTGGTGGTTGTAGTAACAGCAGTGTTGGTAGTAGCAGCAGCAGTGGTGGTAGTAGCAGCAGCAGTGGTAGTAGTAGCAACAGTGGTAGTAGTAGAGTAACAGCAGTAGTAGTAGTAGTAGTAGTAGTAGCAGCAGTAGTGGTAGTAGTAGCAGCCGCAGCAGCAGTGGTAGTAGCAGCAGCAGTGATAGTAGTAGTAACAGCAGTGGTAGTAGTAGTAACAGCAGTGGTGGTAGGTGTGTTTCTTCACAGGACAAAATTGTTTTTAGGGACAAAGGAAATATTCTGTAAATATGTATCTCAATTGTGTTGACTGGTCAAGAGTTGAGATGTGGGTGGCGAGTGGGGGATTGTAAGTTAGAGACAAATTCTATGGCAACAGTAGGGTTGTAAAAGAAATTCTATTTTTGGAATATGGATTTAGGGAGTGTGTAGAATGTGAGAGTGTACATATAAAAATACACACATGTGCGTGTGTGTGAGGGGGGGGGGGTCTCAGATTGTGTGTCACAGGACCCTTTGTGGAGGGATATTTAAAAAAAAACAGAGCAGAGCATCAGTGGTGGTTTTCAATCAGGAAATTTTGTAAAATATGTGAATGAGCAATTCTTTCTCTCTTATTTCGTGGTGTGTATGTGGTGGGAGGATCTAATGGGAGCGATTACATATTTAATTTTAGTTTAAATTTGTTAATAAATAGTTTTTCTTTCTTTATTCTTTGTTGTTGAGTGAAAGAATCGGGGCACTTGTAAAGGGGGGAGATTTTAAAGTTGGGTAGGGTCATACCTGCACAATCTGCAATGTGGCTAATTAAGGGGATTTTTCTTGTGTTTACGTCTCGGATTTGTTGGCGATGGATGGTCAATATATATATATATATAGATAGATATATATATTAAATGAAGCAACGGAGTAACACAGACACACAGACACCACCCCCACACACACACACGCACATATATATATATTATATATATTATATATATAGATTGTGATAGTTTGTTTGAATATGAAAATGAAAAGTTTGTAAGTTTAGAAAGTCGTACAATGCAAATAGGTTAGAATTACCAATCGGAAGAGAATTGAGATAGATAAATTGAGATAGATAGATAGATAGATAGATAGATAGATAGATAGATAGATAGATAGATAGATAGATAGATTTCTTTATTTGCCACTAGGGCACAAGAGAAAGGGACAAATACACAGGGGGGAGTTTACATAAATGCGAGTAAAGAAAAAGGCATAACAATAAGAATAATATAATAATAAAAAGTCCTCAAAAGGGAGGGGGCGTGTTGGGGATTGCACATACCCCGAAAAGTGTGCAACCCTTTTCGCGGGGGAAGCCCAGAGAGGAGGCGCTCCCCCTTTCCTCTTCACTTCTTCACCTACAGAACAATGTAGAGAGAAGGCCCATTTACACGAGCCATTCTCGCTTCTTTCACCCACCTTTCATAAAACTGTCTGGGGCCAAGCACTTCTCTCTCCATCCTGATCCTTCTTCCGAAGTGGTATCGGAAGAAGTAAACAAGGTGTTGGCCGAAGACAAAGTCACCCAACCTCAGACCTTTCAGGCGCGTCCACCACACAACCTCTTTCATCATGGCTATTACGCACAGAAAGACCGCCTCTGCTTCATTTCTGAAGGGAGGAGGCGGCTTGATGTTCACCACAGACTCGGCGGCCAATCGAATCGGCGCCACACGCGATAGCAATCGTTCGACGTAGCCCCACAGATCGGCAACGCCCGGGCAGTGTACTAGTTCGTGCGCAACGGTTTCATCGTCGCGCACGCATCTGGGACAGATCTTTTTCGCGGGATCCCTGCCCGGGCGCCCGCGTCTGTAGAGCTTTTCTCGAACGGGCAGAGCCCCCCGGTATCACTGCCAGGCTAGGGACCTCTGGAAGTTGTCCATGGGTCCCGGGCCGAAAGTTCTACCGAACAGGCTGGCCAGTTCGTCCTCCTCCATGCCTAGCGACTCTCCAAGGGTGTCGTCGCCCCTGCTAGCCACCAGCCCTCTATAGAATGTCGAGGTGGATTCTCCACTGATAGTCGGGTCCGCTTGCCAGAGAGCCATGAGCGCCTGGGTACACTCGGTGTGCCAGTTGCCCAGTTTTCTCGGTCTTTGCTTCACCCACGATTGCAGCTCGGTGAGCGAGACGAGCTGTGGGAAGGCTCGCCTCACAAACGGGGCCCACACCGGCTGACCGGTGAGGAATACCTGTAGATGCCGTAGCCTCAATGCGTGCCTACGCATCAACAGCCACGGCATACCCAGCCCTCCTTTCGAAGGGTGCTGGCAGCAGATGGATCTCCTCACCATGGGAGGCCGCTTCTTCCAGAGGAACTGGAAGAGCATGCGCTCCATGATGGTGAGCGTTTCCTTTGGGCAAGGCACGACGGTCAGGCGGTAGTAGATGACGGACGCTATGTAAGCGTTCGTCACCTCCGCCCGACCTTTCAGTGATAGTTTGCACTTGGCCCACTTCTGGGTCAGCGCCAACACCCTGCTCGTCACCTCGCCCCAATTCTTCTCCACCTGGAGGTCCGGTCCGAACCAGACCCCGAGCAGCTTCACCGGGCCCTCCGTCCACCGCCCGACGAAACCGTCTAACGGCATCGGTTTGCCCCTCCACGTTCCGAGTTGCAAACCGACTGACTTGTCCCGGTTCAGCCTAGCCCCCGTCAGCCTTTCGTATTCCTCCAGTAGGGTGGCGATCACCCCGATTTCCGAGGCGTCCGCCACCATTACTGTTACGTCGTCGGCATAGGCCGAGACCGCTTTGTGCAATCCCGGTTCCAGGGGTATGCCCCGCAGCAACTCCAACTTCCGCAGCAGTGGCTCGAGAGCCAATACGTACAGAAGGGAGGAGAGGGGGCACCCCTTCCTGATGGACCGGGTAATTTTAAACGGCACCGAGAGGTAGCCGTTTACTTTAACCCTAGAGCAGACGTTGCCACTGTGCATGGCAGAAATCCAGCCCCTGAAAACGGGTCCGAAGACCGCCGCCGCTAGCACCGCATCCAGGTAACCATGATCGACCCTATCGAAAACCTTAGATTGATCCAAGTTGATCAGGGCCCCACCAAAGCCGGGTTCGTTCCCAACCCTCTCTACGATGTATCGCATGAGGTGGAGGTTGTCGTGAATGGATCTGGACGGGATAGCGCATGTCTGCGCGTCTCCCACCATACCACCCACCACAAGCGCCAACCTCTTCGCCAACACCTTGGCAAAATCTGTAACTCTGCATTCAGCAGAGTTATGGGCCTAAAGTTACTTAAGTCGTCCCCCTTGCTCTCGTCCTTCCTCACTAGCGTAACTACGCCCTTGGTCACAGAACAGGGAATTCTCCCGTTCTGTTGCCAGCCTCGAGGAGTTCGGAGAACAAGACCGGCATAGCTAAATAAAGTTCGTATGGTAGACCATCGAGACCCGGAGATTTGCGCCTGCTGCATTGGCTGAGCGCTTCACCGATTTCAGTGGCTGTGATCGGCCTTTCGCAGCACTCCGCTTCGCCGCTCGAAAGACGCGGTAGACCGTCGAGGTATGGACCGAAGTCCACATCCCCGTCCGGCCCCCCGCCCCCTCCGAACAGTCGAGCAAAGTGCCTTTGAAAGGCCTCGCACATCCGCTCAGGTTCAAGGATCACCCGTCCATCCTGGTCTCGCAAAGACCGAATGGTGGATTTAATCCCACTCTTGGCTTCTGTCACGCGGGCCCAGCTAACAGCTTTGGTCCCCTCGTTTCCTAAAGCACGTATTTTACTTCGGAAACGCAGCCTTCGTGCTTCGCGTCAAAGAACTGGCTCAACGCCGTTCTCGACGCTAACATTCTGGCCACGTCTCCGCTCCTAATCGCCTCTTCTAGTTTATCTGTTAACTCCCTTTCCCTCCTATTTCTATTCGCCGCTAGTTCCTTACTGTAACCTATCGAACTTACTTTAATCTCTCTCTTTAGAGATACCCACCACCTGCTGTATACGATCGCTCCCATCAACCGCATCTTAACTAAGCTACTAATCCGGTTCGTGTAAGCTTCCTTTGCCGGCAAGGACAAGTTCATCTTCCAGTAACCGGGACTCTGTCTATGCGTTCTATCAAGGTTGACCACGCAGGTCACTAATTTGTGATCTGAATAGCCAACCATGAGCAATTCTGGACAACTAAATACGTCCCTATCCTTACTCCTAACCAAAAACCTATCTAGGTACGATCTAGATTGACCACTGCGGTTTGCCCAGGTCCAGGTTGGCACAGTTGGAAAATCTAGTCGAAATCTATCGACCAGGTCGAATCGATGGAGTAACGTTAAGGCTAACTGCCCCTTTTTGGGGGATACGATTCGGGCAGCTAGCCTTAACGTGTCCCCTTTCCATGCATGAATAGCATGCTGGTCTTCTCCCCTCTACAATTATATATATTGGGGTGAGGTCATCCAGCCAGATGCGATCCGGGATTTGCGCTATTCTTTCGGGCCTCATTTGGACTAGTAGGTCGAGGCCCATTCCCAGGAACGCATCTCCAGATGCCTTCCCCATTGACAACACTGTGTCCTCGCCCATGTCTATGAAGCCAGCAATAGCCTACCAGAAGTCCATTGTGGACAGCAGTGTCTGTATTTTGACTCTCTGAGTTCTTCTACCCATGTAGGAGGGATAGAAACTGTATGCTGTTGTTGAGAGTGGGCTTAGGGAAAGCCTCTGTGCTGTTTCCTTGTCTTTTGTTAAAACAGAAATGCTGCCATAGAGTCGGTCCTTTCGTATGAAGAGAATATTCTTCATATAGTCTTTTATGACTAACTCTATCTCCATTTGGCTGGGCTGTGCTGGCTTTCTCGTGTGGTTTAGAATTGTTCTAAACAGAACAGTGTTTTCTAGTCTCGTTTTCTTGAATTATGGGGGGGGGGGGGGAATTAATGGAAAACATTCCGTTCTCCCCCAAGACTATGTGCTTTTTTGCTTCTGCCAGTTTTTCTCTGGCGGCAGTCAAGTCAATAGGTGTATATATTATAGATTTTTTGGTTGTCTGGGCGAAAGTTGCCTTGTTGTTTTTTGTATTCTCATTTTCTGTGTGTTTGTTTTCCGTTTGCTCATTTTCCGTAACATTTGTTTTTTCATTTTCCTTGTTTGTTTCGTTGTCTAGTTTTGTTGTATCCATTTTTTGTTCTTCAGACTTAGGGGGCGTGGCAGAGCTAATGGCAGACATATCTGCCATCTTTCCCGCCATGCGTCCAAGAAAGAAGTTTTACAGAAAAATAGTTATTTATTTTACCCCCTAAAAAGAGGGTAAATGTAAAAATGTTTCCCCAAATAACAGGGGTAAGAGTTCCAAATGTGTTGCACTGAAAAAATTCACTGGTACTTACTATAGTAAGGGTAAATTCCGATAGAATAGCAGAGCCGATGTGAAGCGTGTCTCACTCTATCAAGATAGATAGATAGATAGATAGGGAAATAGATAGGGAAATAGATAGATAGATAGATAGTAAGAGAGAGAGGGGGAGATAGATAGATAGATAGATAAAGAGAGATGAGCCAAAAGTGAGAGTAGAAGAAACGAGTAAGAAAGTCCAAATAAAACCGTATGTAGTTTGTAACGAGGACAACTTTAAGACTAGTTATAAGTAATTATGAATCATTTCATCCTTACACGCCAAGTCCGAATACAGAAGAACCGAACTCCCAATGTCATCAGCTACATCTCTCTCGGCCTCCCCATCTCTCTCTATTATGAGCAAATGGGTCCCACGTACTGCTCCCCCCCCCCCATGGGCCCAGCGGACAGGATGAAGAAGGCGTTTCCCCGGAGGATGGAAGAGTCATTCCAAGTTACCTTAGCAATTTATTAGTCACAAAATGTTTCGGATTTCTATCCATTATCAAGGAAATCTCCCATTTTTTCCGTGTCCTTCCACCATGGACCATCCAAGTTGATAAATAAAGTGTATATTAGTCTGTCATATAAACACACACACAGCGTATCCGCTGGGAACAACTCCTAGTCCCCCCCCCTTTTTTGTGTACATCCATTCACTCATTCTTTTACTGCCATTCTACCTTCCTGTGTCTCCCCCTCCATGCAGCCCCTTTTCGCTCTCGTTTTCTGGCACCTCCATATATATAGGTGAGCTATGCTGCCCTCTTACCAGCACTTTCCCTTCCACCCACACACACCAGCCACGCACCCCTGATTCCACTCGGTGCCCCAGTCCCCGGCCCCACGCCCCATCCACCACCCCTCCAAATCGACACCTGCAACACTTGCGGCACCACTAACAAACGGAAGAGGGGCCGGAACTGTTTGGTGTGCGGCTGCTTCCACCACCTCACCTGCGTTGGCTTGACTCGTCGAGCTTCCAATGCCCTCGCAGCGTGGAGGTGCAGGAGCTGCCTCTTCCCCACGTCTTCCCAGCCACAGCCGTCTGGCACACCACCAGATGGGACAGCGAGCTTGCCTGACGCCTGAGCCTCGCTGGTCAACATCGCTCGGCTCAGGCGGCTCCGGAAGATCCCACTCAGGATCCCGAGAGCGGCACGGGTGCCGGTAGCCGATGCCCTCGCTTCCTCGATTGAGAGCGCCCTGGACTCTAATCGAGCCAGTGACTGGGAGCGGCTGTTCTATTTCGCCCCACTCGCCCTCGGCCTCCCCAGCTCTGGCGCTGACCGGGGCGGCCGGTCAACAGCAGCCTTCGTCAAGGCCAATGTCTCGTCATTTGGGCGAGCGCCGATTCCAAGCGTGCCCAGGGACGCCAGGCACCCCCTATCCTCAACCCCGAGGCCAGCGCCAAGCGTATACGTGACAGGGTAAACGCAAAGCTTATCATGGGTGATGTCTCGGACGCAGTCAGAGTTGTTGCCTCACAGGACACTGTCCTCCAACCAACCGAGGAGATCCTGGCTGCTCTGCGGCTCAAACACCCTGAGCCACCCACTGATCTCAGACCCATACCCCCACTCGACCCCCACCTGCTCCTTGTGGCTACTGATGCAGATATCATGTCGGCCATCAGGTCCTTCCCAGCTAGCAGCTGCGGAGGTGTTGATGGTCTCCGACCAGGCCACCTCAAGGAGTTGACATCCCCCCTCTCCGCTGAGGCCGGGCGCCGCCTTCTGAGTGCAATTGTAGCGCTCACCAATAGGCTCATTCATGGTGCCCTCGACCCTTACGCCCGAGGCCTCCTTTTTTTCGGCCAGCCTCACCGCTCTCAGGAAGAAAGAGGGTGGCATACGCCCCATTGCTCTGGGCAATGTCTTCCGGAGGCTGGCCAAGGTGATCTGCAAGTCCGTCACACACGAACTGGTTGAGGAGTTTAGTCCGGTGCAACTGGGTGTCGGCGTGTCCGGTGGCTGTGAGGGAGCCTCTCATGCAATCAGGCAGTTCTTCAGCAGCTGCCCATCGGTACCGGCATCCAGGGACTCCAGGCATCTCATTGTCAAGCTTGACATGAGGAATGCCTTTAACTCTTTACGCCGGGATCATCTGCTCGAGGCCTGCCGGGATCATCTGCTCGAGGCGAGCCCCCTCTGCCTACCCGCTGTCCTACCTGTGATATGGAACCCCGAGAATGCTCCTAGCTGCTACGTTCATACCCTCGGCTACTGGGGTCCAACAGGGCGACCGTTTGGGACCCCTCCTGTTCGCCCTTGGTATTGACCATATCGCCCGGAGTATCACGGCCCCTCTCAATGTTTGGTATCTGAATGATGCTACGTTGGGCGGGCCCGTACGGACGATCTGCCAAGACCTTCAATCGGTGATTCCTTCCCTGGCGGGAATCGGCCTCCAGGTCAACTCGGCCAAGTCGGAGGTGGTGAACGTCAGCCTCGATGCTGCGAGCTTTGCAGCCTCCGTCTTTGACGTGCGGTTCATTCTCCGCCAGGTTCAGGTGACCCTAAAGAGGATATCCTCATCCTCGGGTCACCGATCCATCCGCCGGCCATCCGCTCCACCATCAGGTTCAGGTTTTAACAGCTACAGACTCTCACGAGCCGACTGGGCTTGATAGACGGCCACCCAGCTCTCTTTCTGCCGAGGAACTGCTTCGCCATGCAGAATCTCCTCTATACACTCCGCAGCGCTCCATGCTACACCCAGACATCTCTCCTCGCTGACCTCGATACTTGTGTCCGAGCCGCAGCCGAGGGGATATGAAACGTCAAGTTTCACGACATAGGGTGGCAACAGGCAACTTTACCGCTCAGGTATGGCGGCCTAGGCCTGCGGTCCCCGATCTCACTAGCTTTTCCGGCGTATCTTTCATCGGTAACCTCGTGCTGCGTCCCCGTCAGCAGGGTTCTTCAAAAAACACAACAGAACTCTTTGTGTTCAGAGAACGTGAGGCCGCCTGTGAGACGTGGGACCGGCTGGGACTTAGCCCAGTAGACGTCCCTCCTCCTTCTCCCCCTGTTGACGTCAAGTCCCCCCAACGCACTTGGGATGCCATCCAGTGCAGCCTGGCCTCAGACAGGCTCACGCGCCAGCTCGACCAGCACCGCCTTGCTTGTTTTCGTGCGGCCTCCAAACCCCACAGTGGTGCCTGGTTCAATGCTCTGCCCTCCTTCTCCACTGGCACGCAGCTAGACAACCATAGCCTGCGAATCGGCGTTTCCCTGAGGCTCGGCCTCCGGATCTGCCAGCCACACCAATGTCGCTGCGGTTCCATCGTGGACGCTTTTAGCCTCCACCCGCTTTCCTGTCACCACAGTGCCGGCCGCATTCCACGCCATACTGCCTTCAACGAGGTCATTAAGCATGGCTTGGACGCTGCAGGCTTCCCTTCCCAGCTCGAGCCGGTGGGGCTGGATCGAGGGGACGTCAAAAGGCCAGATGGCATGACCATCTTCCCGTTCCGCGGTGGCAAACCCCTCATCTGGGATTCCACTTGCACCGACACTTTCTGCAGCCGCAACCTGGTGCAGTCTGCGACTGACCCAGGTTCTGCTGCACGTCGGGCTGAAGGGCCAAACTCCTCAAATACCGGTCACTCTCCGACAGGTTTGCGGTTGTTCCCCTGGCAGTGGAAACTTCTGGTGTCCTCGGCCCCAGGGCTACCTTCTTACTCACCACCATAGGCGCTGAGCTGACCAGCCGCAGGTGTGAGCCCCGCGAGTTGGAGTGGCTTTTCCAACGCGTCTCCCTTGTCATCCTCCGGAAAACGCCTTCTCCATTCTGCCGCCGGGGCTGTGGGTGGGCCCCATCGCGTACCAATACATTAGTTAAATACCATTCTTTCATCTGATACAACACAATAAACTTGGACATTATTTTCCCACCTTGTAGAAATTTTATAACGAAACGATCGCATGGAAAGAGAGATTTATTTATTATGTCTCATATAAAATAATACAGCCGACTATCCACGAAATAGAATATAGTTAGCACCCCAAACGTATAATTGGGATTATACTCAGGTATATCCTAATGTTTGTTGAGTGAGATGGGGGTTGGTCAGAGTATCGCTAAAAGGTTTCTCTGTTAATGTATTAAGTATATATATATATGAGAGACGTAAAATAAGAAAATTATAAAATTAACTTACTTACTAAAATGTGACTCCAACTAATTAGTTTATGAAAGGGAATAAACATATTTTCCGAAAAAACGTACGGAGAAGCCTTTCGTCATCAGGGAAGTCTATTCTCAGCTAAGTTTCCAGGCAATACGTGGACACAGGGAACTTATACAAAAATAATTCAGTGGATGGGAAAAAGCAAAGCGTGGACTAAATTCCAAGCCATTGAAAAAATCACTGCCTACAGCGTCGGTGGCAAATTCAAAAGAATCAGTCACGTGACATCGAGGTCAATCAGTGAAGAGTGGTTTGTTAAGAAGACAGCAGCCGGACCGTTACTATAGTAGCAGTTTTGGCCAATTTTTGCTCGACAAAATAATTTGGAGATAATTATAAAGAATTAATATATCTAGTAACATATATATACACAGATGCATACTTATGCTAACAAATATATAGGTTTTGTCTTGTAATGTTAATGGGAAACTGAATACATTCATATATTCATTTTTCCATTAACATTAAGCAATCGTCATTGTTATCTTATTTCACTGTCTAGCTCTACACCTCGACACAGAAGTGAACCTAAAAATGGAGTGCTCACCCGGGTGAATCTACAGTAACTCCAAGTTACACTCCCTGGATATATATATATATGTACTTTCATGTTTGTTCTTTGAAAGGGTAATGTGAGATTTGAAGGATATCTGATGGCGATTAATAACAAATGAGTGAAGCTGTAGAGACACCTTGGTGGCTCTTTGGAATAGTAGGAGGAGATATTAAAGATAGGGGAGGGGCAAGAACACCGAGATGGAGAAGAAGAAGAACAACACCACCAACAACAACAGGAGTCAACAAGTACGACAATCACATGACATGTTTAAGGGTTTAAATTATGTTCCATAATTAGGAGAGAGATATTTAAAATCGGGGAGAAATGAGTAGCATATTAGGGATGAAAGATAGAAACAGAAGCTACCATCTTGTAGAAGACTGAATAGTAGGACAGAGAAATATAGAAATAATGAAGAGAGAGAGAGAGAGAGAGAGAGAGAGAGAGAGAGAGAGAGAGAGAGAGAGAGAGAGAGAGAGAGAGAGAGAGAGAGAGAGAGGAGACTAACAAGGGAAAGCAGGAAAATGGGAGAAAAATACAGCTTGAGGGTATTTCTGAAATATCATGCTTTGTTTTCATTACTGCAGTAAATTATTTCTGTAGTTGTTCTGACAGTGTGGTGTAATTTGTACATAAATAACAGTTCCTGATATAGGCGAAAACAAAAACAACCACAACATGGACTACTACAATAATAGAAACTACATTATCATTTATAACAATAACAACAAGGACGACTTCAATAACAGTTGCTATATTATCATTGACAACAATAACAACAACAGCAGCAGTAGCAATAGGAACAACACGAATATCAACAAAAGAAAAATGACAAGAATTTATCTCAGAAATTCTGAATAGAACCACAATAGAGATTGTTATAACTATAATAATTTTAACTGGGTGTTTAACATTTACACCCGCCAATAATATTCTGAAAGAGATATCACATTGTGTTGTTATGGAAACTGTTATCCTTTATATACATTTTTTTGATTAGACATTTTTTATTAGAATTTCTGGAAATCCATGTATATGTAATTTCAAAATGGGCTTCTTGGTTGTTCCTATAATAATAGAAAGGCTATTGATGAAATAAGAAAAACCTTTGGGTAACTGTTGGATATAGAAAGTAAAAATAAGTGACTCTCTTCTTCTTTATCATTATCAGATGAACGGCATGGTTAAGTGTTGAAACAACATTTAAATGTTTTATAGTTTTGTTTTTTGTTGTCACTGGCACTTGGATATTTATATGTTATCCTTTTTTATTCCGATGGTGATTATGCCAAAATAGGAAGGCTCTTCGGATACTTTTCTGTTCATTCAGTCTTTGGTTACGTTTAATCGGATCCGATATTATAGTTCTTTTTGCCATGTTAAGCGGAATGTTCGATTTCGCGTGTTTTGGGTGACTTGATGAAAATAGAAGGTATTGTTTATACCTATATTTGTATTTTTATTTACTTTCCTTCTTTCATTTATTCTTGCTTATATCTGCAAACCCTAAAAACAAACCTGAACTCTTGAGACAATCGACACCACACACACACACACACACACACATATATATATATATATATATACAGAGAGAAAGATAAGGTGAAGTTGGAAAATATATTTTAGGGCCTGTTTTTCTTTTTTATCCTGTCTTTGATTCGTCAAAATGACATTGAAAAATGAGACGGACACTTCTTTTAAAAAAGAGTTTTATCATGTATAAAAAGTAAATAAAGTATATAAAGTATTACCGGTTTCGATGTATTATTAAAATTCATCTTATCAAATGTTGGGTATTACAATTAAAAAGAATTAATAAGATTTAAAAACTAAAAATTAAAGATTTAAAATTAAGCGTTGGGGTAAGTGTTTTTTCCATCTTCCTTGCTAAGAAGGGGATTGGAGAATGAATTCTTGTGTATATATAGAGATAGGTATGTAGTCATGATAGTAGTAGTTGAGTTTCTTCACAGAAACATACACAGTCGCACACACACACACACACACACACACACACACACACACACACACACACACACACACACACACACACACACACACATATATATATATGATGGGTTTCTGTACCAAATTTCGCTCACACAATACAACATAGGTCAACCCAAGATTATAGCGGAAGTTACTTGTCCAAGGTGTCTCACAATAGGGCTGAATCCGAAACCACGTGGTTGCCTAGCGAACACCTCAAAACACTGTGCCATGATGCGCCTACAGATATTGGTTACTTTAGAATTATAAATTTATTGGTGTCAGCATCAACAGAACGAGAAAACAGAAAAAAGGAAAAAAGCCTATCGTTGTTTGTGTAAAACATTTGAAATGCAATCAATCACAAAAGTGTAATTCCGGTCACGCAGCCAGACTACCATTAAATAGTATAATAATAGAAGGAGCGCTGCAGTGTGGTGTGGTAGCGTAATTGAAATCTATTTAATTGAAATAAATAGATAGCTGAGATGTCACGATGTTTATATATATATATATATATATATATATATATATATATATATATATATATATGCAAGTGTGTGTGTAGTAAATATCTGTAAGTGTGAAAAAGGAAAAAGGAAAACATTGCTCAATCAGAGATGATAGCTGATATATTATTATATTATTTATGTTCATACATAAAGTACCAGTAATGAACTGAGTAATTGCTGGCCTTGTGCCTAAAGTAGAAACAATTATTTATGTTCATACACGGGACATAAATAATATTATATATATATATATACAAATCTATCTTTATGTTCTCTGTCTATACCCCTCTCTTTCTCTCTCTAACCCTATAGCTGATACTTCGACGTATTCCTTTCATGAAACCGAAACGAGTGCTAAACTCTGTAATATTTATTTCATTGAATCTGGAATACTTACACACACTTACATTTATAATCTCTCTCTCTCTCTCTCTCTCTCTCTCTCTCTCTCTCTCTCTCTCTCTCTCTCTCTCTTTCTCTCTCTCTCTCTCTCTTTCTATATATATATATATATATATATATATATATATACACACATAATTGAAATAAGAACGATAATTGTCATAGGTATTTCACGATAAAACCATTTAATGTCAATCTATCTACTTATAGTAGCAAGAAATACACTCATATATTTAATTCCTTTATTCTTTTACTGTAATTGTTTAACTGCAGCCGATATAAAAATATTTTAGAAAAATCTTCGCAAATGCTGGAAGTTAAGCAATAATTCTCATATATGTGAAAGGCAATGGTGGTGGATTGGCAGTCTAGGTAAAGCGTTGGACACCATGCTTCGTGGCATAGATTTACGACCCATTACATTATGAGTTCAAATTCTGCCGCGGTTAGCTTTGCCTTTAACCCTACAAGTTCGATAAAATAAAGTACATATTGGGCTAGATTTAATAGACTCCCCCCACAATTGTTGGCTTTGTGCCTAAATCAGAAAGCATAAAATCAACGTTGTGTGTGTATGTGTGTATTATTGTCGCAGCCTTGCTGGATAGTTAAGGATTTCGGTTCTCAAAATAAAGATCCTTGGTTTCTTGATTTACCGCGCGGCGTTTTGCGCAAATGTCATTCACTAGATTTTTGAGTCAAGCTGTTTTCAAGCCCGTCAGATAAAATCTTCCTGTAATTCAAATGTCAGTGTCACGCTGAATATACCCGAGGATTACATTAATGTTTGAAGAGTCTTTGGAATGCTCTGTCACTTGCACATTAATTCCATTATTTCTTGAGTAGGCTATTCCGTTTATCAAACAGCTGGAACACTCGCCTTCATCGAAGCCGATGTCAGTCGATTCCATGTCAATCTTTATATGTAAATGTAAGCGAGAATACCTCCCCAACAGCGTGCCTCTTAGTAAGATATATCTACTGAGGTATAATATATTAAAATATGTAAGATCATTGAATTCTTGAACTTTATGGGATTATACTTTCATCTCTAGCAGAATAGCAACAAGAATGTCTATATAAGTGCAATACGTAATGAAGACCAAAATTACAAGGTGAAAACTTTCTTATTTCATCCTAGATATTCATTTGATGTCAAAAGCATAAATACCGATTTATCCATCATCTATTTAATATATATATATATATAAATATAATGATATTAAATACAACTTCTACTTATATATATATATATATATATATATAGTAATTCGGTTTCAAATGCGAAAACAGATAAAGGTTGGTGAAGGATAATAGCTCAAAAATACGAGATTTATTACAATAAACTACATAAAGCTATGTAAAATAAAAAAGAAATGCATGAATTCATAATATGCCAGTTTATGTATACGCGTAGAGCAATATATGTATATAAACACTCGATCAACTTTCGTCAAATTGGACCGAGGAAACAATGTTTCTATTGGTCTTTCTAATTGCTAATACTATCTATCGGTCGCAACTCCTGGTAGATGTACCAACGTGAAATAAAGTCTCTTTCCCAAGGACATAATGCATCACCCGGTCCGGGAATCGAACGCACAACCTCACAACCACTCAGCCATGCGCCTTCACTGTATATATATATTCTTTTCTTTGTTTTTGTGCCTCTCCTTTGTTATATATTATATATATATATATAATATATATATATACTATATATAATATATATATATATATATATATATATATATATATATATATATATATATATATATATATATATATATATATATATATATATATATATATGCAAAAGTTTTATTTAAAATTGTTGGGTTACAACGAGTAAATATTTTATAACTGATATAAAAGCACTCAACAAGTTTTGGAGTATTTTACGATATAAAACAAATGGAAACTACATTTATAAAACCATATTTATTTCATTACATATATTTCAAGGATATCATATTAAAAATATGGTATGCCCTCTTCAGATAAAATACAATATATAAACAGTTTTATAAATAAATTTGACATACCTTAGAATTTTTACAACTTCCATTTAAAAAGTTGTTATAACAACTTTTTAAATGGAAGTTGTAAAAATTCTAAGGTATGTCAAATTTATTTATAAAACTGTTTATATATTGTATTTTATCTGAAGAGGGCATACCATATTTTTAATATGATATCCTTGAAATATATGTAATGAAATAAATATGGTT
>OZ024742.1:4466646-4481646 GCA_964016885.1 Eledone cirrhosa | reverse complement strand
ACTATAAAACTGAACAGTCAGTTTTATAGTTTTACTCAACCACATATGACGGTATATATATATATATATATATATATATATATATATATATATATATATATATATATATATATATATATATATATATATATGTATATATATGTATATATATATATATTTACACACAAACAGCGGACAGCAGAGGACACGTACCGTTCCTCTCCGACAGATAACCCCCCCCCCCAGATGATGGATGCGAATCCTAAATATAGGGACAATTAAATCTCTCCCAAGGTAACTCTATCTCGTGTTATTATTTTTTTCTTTTACGCTCTTTCCTACGTTCCTCTACACACTATACTTCTCATTCTACATTCCTTTACATCTCTCTCTCCTCACCACCAGATTCTCTTACCCGGAGATTTACCCATCTGCATTGTTGAGGCTTCCAAAACGACAAAAAAAAAATCATATATATATATATATATATATATATATATATGTAAAAGGTAAACAGAAATAACAACACAATTGGTACAGTATATGGAAGGTATATATTAGGTTAACGCTTGATATAGCAGGAAGAGGGTCTTAACGTTTCGGACGCTAGTCCTTCATCAGAAGAAAGAATGAGAAATAAGATAGATTGGGGGGACGGGCGGGATGGAATTGGAAAACATGTCTTTAGACAAAAATAATAGGTCCGTTCATGTTGGCACACACACACACACACATATATATATATATATATATATATATATATATATATATATATATGTGTGTGTGTATGTGTGTGTGTGTGAGTACGTATTTGCACACACATACATACACTCATCAATGTATATATATATTTATATACATGTGTGTGGACACGTGTCATTGTATATATATGTACCACTATATAAATATATGTGTATGTCCGTTGGTGTGTGTGTGTATGTGTGTGTGTGTAAGTGTGTGTGAATATATATATTTTCATAGAAATGTTTCTCTGATTCAAATGATTCTCATTAAACTTCTCTCTGGCTGCTGTCATGTTTTACCAACATTTGATCTCACAATTTGTAAAGCTTCATATTGAAATGAACTCTTCAGATACCAATATCATATTTGAGACATCGTCTGCTATCTTAACAGAGCGATTTTATTTAAATTACATTAGTTTGAACCAATCAACCATCTAACCAGACAGCCAGTCAGCCATCCATCCATCCATCCAGCCAGCCAGCCAGCCAGCCAAGCAGCTAGCCAACCAGCCATCCAATCAACCAGCCAGCCAACCAACCAGCCAACCAACCAACCAACCAACCAACCATCCAGCCAACCGGCCAAACAACCAGACAGCTCACCAACCAACCAGCCAACCAGCCAGCCAACCAACCAACCAGCCAGCCAACCAGCCAACCGGCCAGAAAGCCAACCTGCCAGCCAACCAGCCAGTCAACCAGCCAGCTAACCAACCAACCGGCCAGCCAGCCAACGAGCCAACCAGCCAACCAGCCAACCAACCAACCAACCAACCAACTAACCAGCCAGCCAACCAACCGTCCAGCCATCCAGCCACCCAACCAACCAAACCGGCTAGCCAGCCAATCAACCAGCCAACCGGCCAAAAAAACAGCCAGCCAACCAACCAACCAACCAACCAGCCAGCCAACCAGCCAGCCTGCCACCCAGCCAGCATACCATCCAGTCAGCCAACCAACCGGCCGGCCAGCCAACCAACCAGCCAGCCAACTAACCAACCAGTCAGCCAGTCTGCTAACCAACCAACCAGCCAACCAGCCATCGAGCCAGCCAACCAGCCATCCAGCCAGACCAACCAGCCAGCCAACCTTCCAGCCAGCTAGCCAGCCAGCCAACCTGCCAGCCAGCAAACCTGCCAACCAGCCAACCAGCCATCCAATTCCTACTGAAAATGTTCTGTCCAAATATGCTAGGTTACTATAAAACGTTTTCCATTATCAAACACAATGTAGACTTGAAGTAGTTAATATATTATGTATTAATGTAGTTCGATGATCTTAACATCAAAGGTCTGCTAATTTGAAACCTTCTCTCCACTCTACGCTCTATCTGTTTAACATTGTCAAGAATGGAACTTAGATATTTTTTATTATAGTTATCTGTTTGATGATCATCGAAAAGCGTGTAACATATAGATCTATGGTTTATATTGATCGAATGCCAATTAGTATGTAGACAAATAATATACAAGTATAGAGATGAATAAACAACTAAGCAGAGACAAGAACGTATTTATTCAATTTGATGCAAACATTTAGGAACCAAGGAATTAGAGTCGTTTCTGTCAGAAGAGGTCCCACTTTTCACAAATACTTCAGGAAAAATGAAACAACTACGTTTCCCATACCTAACAAATATTTCAGAAGGAACCGACTTCCTTTTTGTATCAGTGTGTGTCCCCTATTTCACAAATACTTCAGAATCAACGAAATTACATCGTGTGACAGTCTATCTCTCATTTTACAAGTATAAAACCCTATGCAATTACCTCATATATTACGGTGTATGTCTTACATTTCGTAAATATTCTAAAACCTACAATAATCCCGATTATGTCAGACTCTTATCTCATATTTTACAAATATTCCAGAACCAACAAAATAGCCTCACCCTTGGTTGAATGCCTCACACTACACAGATATTTAAGTAATAACGAAACAGCCTCGTTTAAGACAGTCTCTTCCATATTTCACAAATATTTAAGAACCAACAAAGTAACATATATGGTTTGTGACAATCTCACATTTCACACGTATTACACAACATTTGTGTTAAAGTAGGTCCCATATTTTATAGATATTTAAGGGCAAACGAAATATTTTCATTTGTATCACTATCTCACATTTCACAAATATTTAACAACTAACATAATGACCATATGAGTTAGAGTTTATCTCAGGTTTCACAAACATTCAGGTCCAAGGAAAGGGTCTCGTTGTTCTGTCTATCTCTCATTCCACGAATATTAAATATATAACGACATAACTTCGTTTGTGTCAACGTTTATCTCATAATTCATAAATATTTAAGAACCAACAAAATATGGTTTCTGATTATTTCACATTTCCCAAATATTTTACAAACGAAACGGCCTTGTTTCCATCGGAGTATGTTATATTATGCAAATGTAAAAAAAAAATCACATATATTCAATAATCAGTGAAATGACCAAATTTGAGTCCGTATACCTCATATTTCACATTACTTTGTGTCAGAGTATGTTACAGATTTCACAAATATCCAAGAAACAATGAAATGAGCTCGTCAGTTTATATTAAACTTCACAGTTATCAATGTGCAAAAGAGATTACCACTCTCACCGTTTACAAACACCTAAGAATCGAGAATCTCGTTTGTGTATGAATCTACCTTGTATTTCACAAAATCTGGGTGGTCCTTCTACTTTCTATAGCAATAGTAATCACTCCTTACAAATCATACCAAACCGTCTTGAATAACGAAAGATTCATTAGACAGAGTAATAAATGATAAGCAAACAGAGTGGGCACGAGAGGAACGTCTTTATTTAATGCCTGCGGGTTTGTTTTGAGAGATATTTATCGACTGGTTCAAACAAGTCAAGCAGCTTTATAGTGAATTCCTTGACCTCAGCATAAAACCATGAAAAAATAAAGTGTATTGTACTGTAAGTAGAATATAACTATTGTTTATACCGGGTCCATGAAATAAATCACTAATAATGCACGAGAGGCGATTTAATTTACTTTCCCTTCCTCCCAAATATGTTGACCTTGTGTCTAAATCAGAAAGCATTATTATTATTATTATTATTATTCAAAGCTGAAGGGCGGTGGATTAGCAGTATCGGCAGAGCGTCGGACGCCAGTCTTTGCAGCATAGAGTTATGGCCCTTTATGATCTGAGTTCAAATCCCACCGAGGTTAACTTTGCCTTTCATCCTTACGGGGTCGATAAAATAAAGTACCCGTCACACACTGGGGTCGATTTAATCGACTTTCCCCTTCCCCAAAATTGCTGGCCTTGTGCCTATATAAAAAAACCATTATTATTATTCAAGGCTGAAGGACGGTGGATTGGCAGGATCGGTAGAGTGTCGTACACCATGCTTTATGGCATATAGTTACGTCCCTTTATGTTCTGATTTCAAATCCCTTCGAGGTTAGCTTTGCTTTTCATTTTTACGGGGTCAATAAAGTGAAGTATCCGTAACGCACCGAGGTCCATTTAATCGACTTTTCCCTCCCCCAAAATGGTTTGCCTTGTGCCTAAATCAGAAACCATGATTAAAATCAGAAACTATTCAAGATAGAAATAACATGAAGGAGCCCTGAATCATTTGTTTATCATATCGACCTCGGAATATGTTTATCTTGCTATATTTGTCAAACTGATACTTTACAACACATACAGACACACCACATAAACATGGCGCACTGTTACACACACTTAAGGATAGTTCAATGACTAATTCGAGTAAAACAATATATATATATATATATATATATATATATATATATATATATATATATATATATATATATATATATATATATATATATATATATAAGTTAATATGTCCAGGGATACTAGGTACCCCTAGAAATACATAGGTTGTCTATGATTCAGGGTTGTTCAATGGTGTTAATTTGATACACCAGAACTTTAATATTAAGATAAGCAGAACAAGTAAAATTCAATCAATTTTTCAAAATACATTAAAAAATATAATATAAATATTTACCTCTTCTAGTGGCCCTTACTGATCAGTTTCGCTTTGTAAAACCTCATAAATCCGATGGATTATCCCTGGACATATTAACTTATACCTTTTTCTCCGTCCGTTGAGAACAAATCTGTTGCTTTACTAGGCTGCTATTTCTTTAGTAGTAATTGTAGACAGCAAGTCTTTGATTTTCCCGCTTTTACTTCGGTCCAGTTTACATACGGGTCACTTTTACGACCTTTCAGACCTTTATTAGCTGGCAGGAGGTTGTATATTTTGTCGTTCCTGGGACGTTTAGCCCTAGGATGGGAAAATGCTTCTCTGATGAGCTTTGGTTTTCCATCATGAATCCATCGGATTTATGAGGTTTTACAAAGCGAAACTGATCAGTAAGGGCCACTAGAAGAGGTAAATATTTATATTATATTTTTTAATGTATTTTGAAAAATTGATTGAATTTTACTTGTTCTGCTTATCTTAATATTAAAGTTCTGGTGTATCAAATTAACACCATTGAACAACCCTGAATCATAGACAACCTATGTATTTCTAGGGGTACCTAGTATCCCTGGACATATTAACTTATACCTTTTTCTCCGTCCGTTGAGAACAAATCTGTTGCTTTACTAGGCTGCTATTTCTTTAGTAGTAATTGTAGACAGCAAGTCTTTGATTTTCCCGCTTTTACTTCGGTCCAGTTTACATACGGGTCACTTTTACGACCTTTCAGACCTTTATTAGCTGGCAGGAGGTTGTATATTTTGTCGTTCCTGGGACGTTTAGCCCTAGGATGGGAAAATGCTTCTCTGATGAGCTTTGGTTTTCCATCATGAATCCATCGGATTTATGAGGTTTTACAAAGCGAAACTGATCAGTAAGGGCCACTAGAAGAGGTAAATATTTATATTATATTTTTTAATGTATTTTGAAAAATTGATTGAATTTTACTTGTTCTGCTTATCTTAATATATATATATATATATATATATATATATGTAAATATGATAATAATGGAGCTGCGGCGTTGCAAATGGGATACATATGAAAAAGTGAGTCCTTCATCAGTGACCCTCCAACCGTCCTGGGCATTTCATCGCTTTAAGGGCCATATGCCTCGGGTTGGTGCGAACAACGGCTAAAAAAAGTCGTTGGGACACGTAAATAAAGGGGGGACGCCAGAGTAACAACAAAAAAGTTTTAGCAACGGAAAGTGAGTAGAAATAGACAAGTCCCAGATCTCTATGAATATAAACTCTGTGAAATCGTGAACAAGAGACAAAAGACCATCAAACCTGGTTGAAATGTGAGCAAGGAAAGAATTTCGCCCAAGTTTGACGGGGGGGAAAAGAGAGAGAGAGAGAGAGAGAAAAAAAGGAGAGAAGAGGAAGAAGAAGAAGAAGAAGAAGAAGAAGAAGAAGAAGAAGAAGAAGAAGATAAAGGGGTCTGGTCTGCGAATTCGGTAAACGCAAGTTTTGTGAAGTCGCAGACGAAAGGGAGAGAGAAAAAAATTCCATACCAGCTCGGTCAAGACCGCGCGAGAAAAGAATTACACACAGGTCAAACTTGAAGGAGGAGGAGGAAAGAGGAGGAGGAGAGGTAGTGACAGAGAATGAGTGAGTGAAAGTTGAGGAGGAGGCTAACAGAGAATATATATATATAAGTTAAAACAATGAAATAAAAATTCAAGTCATTAGGAATATACTTCACTGCTTTACGATCGTTTCTAGGTGATAATAATACATCGTACGCATATTTCGTTATCGATCTATGTAAGGTTAGTTACAAAATATCAAATAAGGAATATATTTACCTACGTGTATATCATCAGCCGTTGTCAAAAGCAAGGA
This sequence comes from Eledone cirrhosa, assembly GCA_964016885.1. Lineage (NCBI taxonomy): Eukaryota > Metazoa > Mollusca > Cephalopoda > Octopoda > Eledonidae > Eledone > Eledone cirrhosa. Next base: position 4,475,088 of record OZ024742.1, on the reverse strand, counting down.
AAATGTTATTCAAAATCAATAGTAAATTGAGTTCTATGATCTTATTTGGAGGTAGTTGAAGAACAAACAAATCAAATGGTGTTTTGCCATATGATGTTAAAACAAAATATAACTCACTTTAGTTAAGGTCATGACCTTTTGAAAGGAATGGTTGAATGGTATTAAAAATAGAATTACTATTTAATATAAGTGAGAATAAGAACTTAACTAAAAACCGCAAAAGAAACATAACATGGTACAACGCACCCTTCAACCTGCAAACTATTGGACAAATCCCCCAAAAATTCTTCGAAATTCTACATAAACATTTTCCACCAAACCACAGATACCACCAAATGTTTAACAGGTATACTGTTAAATTCTCATACTCTACATCAAACAATATCCAACAGAAAATAAGCAACTACAATATTTATAAATTTTAAAATAATATGACCACACCACCACCACATAATTTAAATATGACTGCACCTTTTAAAAGGACAAATAATACAATTCTTCAACCTGGAAAACACAACCACCCAAATCACCAACACAAAAACAACATAACACAAAATCACAATACAACCCCAGCACTAAATCACCCACAAAGCAGCACTCATTCTCTCTCTAACATTAATTACAATAAAAATAGCTCCAGAATTAATGAGAATTATGTAGGTACCTCCAACAACCATCTTACGTATGGTTGTAATTGCAGAAATAAAAGCGTTTTCCCCTTAAATGGCAACGGTTTGATTAATAATGTAATATATAAATGCACTGTGTCTACTACTGACTCCAACAAATCGTATATAGGATCTACATCGAACACATTTAAGAAAAGATATTACGCACACTCCAGTAGCTTTAATAATACTAAACTAGCTAATACCAGATCTTTAGCTGAAGCAGTAAATAACTATAAAAAGAAAAAAATAGATTTCAGGCTATCGTGGTATACCATTCTACAAAGAACTCCATATCTTGGGAACAGGAGAGAATGCATATTATGTTCCGGTGAGATCTTGGAATTACTAAATCTAAGGATGATTTATTGAATAAAAGACAAGACTGATTATAGCTTGTAATCATCGTATATGAAAAACATTTAAATACTATAAACCTAATTAAACATTCTAAATAGCAGCTCACTATAGCTCTACGTGACGTACCTCTTTGATAGTATACCCTTCTTATTATACGCCTTCCTGTTAATTTTTTAACCTTATAATTGTTTAGCTTCCATAGATTCATGCATTACTGACTAAGGGCATCAAGATACATAACCACCTGTAATTGCATGGGTATACATGTATCTATGTATGTATGATAAGAGAATATATATATATATATGTATATATATGTGTGTATATGAGAATGTGTGTATGTATGTGCATGTACATGTAGGTGTGTGTACATGTATATATGTATGTATATGTATGTATATATATATATATATATATATATATATATATATGTGCGTGTATGTATGTATGTATGTGTATGTATATGTATATGTATATATCTATGTATGCGTATGTATGTTTTTAATGGAGTATCTATGTAATTATACCTCTATCTATTGATTTTGAATAAAAAATTCATTGCTTTTGACAACGGCTGATGATATACACGTAGGTAAATATATTCCTTATTTGATATTTTGTAACTAACCTTACATAGATCGATAACGAAATATTCGTATGATGTATTATAATCACCTAGAAATGATCTTAAAGCAGTGAAGTATATTCCTAATGATATGAATTTTTATTTCATTGTTTTAACTTATATCGTGACTCTGTTTTCCTTTTGATGTTTTATTGTTTTCCGGGATTTATTTTAACCTACAACATTTTCAACATATGGATTACATTGAGTTCTTCATGCAGACTCGACCCCACAACTAACCGTGGATATTTCTGTGTATATATATATATATAGGAATGAAAAATGGCGTGCTGCGTTGTTGTGAATGTGATACATATGAATAAAAAAAATAGACCTAGAAGCCAGGACTATCCATCACAGTGATCTTCTGGTATTTCTTCTGGTATTTCTTCGCATTAAAGATCATATACCTCAGGTCAGCGCGAGCAATAACTAAAATAAGTTATTGGGATAAAAAGAATTGGGTGGAGAAAGAGAGACATGTAAACAAACAAGAATGGTGAGGCAACGTAAATAGTGGAAAAATGAGAAACAAGTCAGTGATACATGTGAACATAAGATCTAGCGAATCATTGACGAGAAGACAACAGACATGTCTAAGCCAAGCGAAATGTAAGCGAGAAAAGAATTTCACACGGGTCAGGCGGGAAGAGGTGAGAGAGGGTGAGTAGCAGAGAGTGAGTGAAAGTGTGAGGAAGAGACTAACCGAGAAGGGGTGAATGAAAGTAAGAGGTACAAGGAGAGAGAAGGGGTAGAGAGAAAGAGGATAGCAGTAAGGGAAGAGAAAAAGACAGGTCACAGCGAAGGGAAAAATTATAGGATGAAAAATGGCGTGCTGCGTTGTTGCGAATGTGATACATATGAATTAAAAAATAGAGCTAGAAGCCAAGACTATCCATCATCAGTATATATATATATATATACTGATATATAGTTCAAACTTAGGCGTTTATATATATATATATATATGTATGTATGTATGTATGTATGTATGTATGTATGTATGTATGTATGTATGTATGTATGTATGTATGTATGTATATAAGGATAGAGATATAGAGACAGAATGTATGAAAGAAAGAAAGAGAGAGAGAGAGTGAGAGATTGAAAAATGCAATGAATTTCATTATTATTATTATTATGCCACATTCAAACTTTCCTGATATCTTCTCCACTCTGCTTCACTTGCTAAATATGGCTGTGATAATCCACATCTATTCGGAAACATCAGCCTGTATGCTCAACTGATTATTGCCGTTCTCCAAAATAAGAAAGCTCTTTGTTCCACAGATATGATACAAACCACACTGTCTCTTTACAATGACCAAGACTTTATAATTAAACAAAGTTGCTGGAGCGTGTAAATATTTTACGATGTCTATGTGTATGATTTTTTTTAATTTCATTCTTCCTTACATACATCAATATATTACTTTCTATTCCATTTTCCTGTCGGTATTTTTATCGTACCACAAACAGCTTCCTCTGATACATATAGACACTATTGAGAAGTTCAATATATTTTGTCATTTGTTAATATTCTATTACATCAGGTGGACGCGTCATTGATAAATATTAAAAAAGTTCACTTCTCAATCATGAGATTTCAGGTTTCCTCTCATTGTATCACATCTCTAAAAAGTTTGTCTCGAGCCCCGGGGGCTAATCAGGTCGGTGCTTATCCTGGTTTCCGTGGTGCAAAGCGACTAAGAGTACAATACCTCCTCTCCCTGGACATGATGCTACTCTATCTCAGGATTAAACCTTTAGCTACTGATGGTATTTCTTTTCAGCTGAATATACTGGAACAACAAGAAATGAAATGTTTTGTTCAAGAATACACCACAACGCATTCCAGGTTACCTCCTGGCAATATAAAACCTCTTTTATATTACTCCTGTGGGTAGCCTAAATCGGATTTCAAATTGCTCCACTCTGTGATTTAGGTATAATAAATTAATTCTTTCTAAGATCGTCACATGTCCAATAAGTTTGGGGAAGAGGAAAGTGATTATATGGTTCTCAGCATTTATCTGGTATTTTATTTCATTGACCCCGGAAGGATGAAAGGTAAACGTGACTTCAGTGAGATTTGAACTCAGAACGTAGAAAGACTTAACTAAATATCGATCTACCGATACTACCAATACACCATCCTATGATTTACGTAAAATATGATAATAAATTCTAATGTTAACAAATGATACGTTTTATTGTATAAAACAAAAGACGCATAAAATATTGTAAATTAGTTTCAATAGGGGAAAGAATGGGATGTCACAAAAATGTATATCATGACTTTAAAAAAAAAACAATCTTAAACGGTTTTACAACTTATACATCAGAGATTCAGAATTTGCAAATAACTATTATTTCGAATGATTCTTTTTTAAAATGAGAAGCAGATTGCCAACCGTAGCCCTCCTTTAGTTTTACTTGTGGCGGAGCAGTACTATAAATATAAAACTATTTGGTGAGCTCCTTCGTGATTTACACATGTGTATCTGACCAACACACACACAAGAAAACATTTACATATACTAAAATTTCTAGAATTTTTAAAAGTATCATCCCACCCCTTTCTGACTCCCCCTAATTCCCTTATCAACACAACGAAGGGAAACAAGTCTCAATTACATAATTTGTATGGGCAAATTAAAATTGTAGGGTTAGATTGAAGGAGGACGCGAAAATGTTTCGATAACAGTCGAGCGGTTCACACACACACACACACACACACACACACACACACACACACACACACACACACACATATATATATATATATATATATATATATATATATATAATAAATACCACTGAAATATATATAACAATAACAAAATAATCAATAAAATGATGTAAAATACAAATACACTGACTTCTTCATTATATATATATATATATATATAATATATATATATATATATATATATATATATATATATATATATATATATATATATATATATATATATATATAGAGAGAGAGAGAGAGATAGATAGAATGATAGATAGATAGATAGATAGATATAGAGATACAGACATTGAGTTAGCAAGATCCGTATATGCCTGTAGGTTTGTATTCAAACGTTAATTGCGCAGTCAAGATGATATAGTCAATTCATACCAATTTATGTAACACACCGAGAAATACGAAGAATAAATTGCACAATTTCAGTTAAGAATATATGACGTTCAAACTAGATAAACCATTAGACTGCAACATCGTGAAGATGTTACGCTAACTTAATCAATCTGTTGCATGTAGTTACTCTAGCCTGTTAATAGATTTGGCAAGAGATCGGCTAGTTAGATCTACTATAATAATCAACGTATGTATGGCACCCATATCGCGAAGCTAGCAATTCGGTAAAATCGATTGGGCAAACTGGGGATAAAATTTACACTAAATATACTTCAATGTTTAATATCTATCTATCTGTCTATCTAGATATATTTTACACGTTTTTATTGTATGCAACTTCCCCCTTTGTATTTCTCCCCTTCTTTTGTCCCCTGTGGCCAATAAAGAAACACATCTATCTCTCTCTCTCTCTCTCTCTCTCTCTCTCTCTATATATATATATATATATATATATATATATATATATATATATATATATATATATATATATATATATAGGAAAAAGTAAGACCCCGACGGCAGAGCTCAAGCCGTTTCGACGGCTATTTCTGGACTTATATATATATATAAGTATGTATACGCACATACATAAATGTTCGGTAAACCCATACGTACATATATATATGTGTGCATGTATGTATATATATATACATACTATTGTGCGTCTGTACACATATATGTATGTGCGTATACATACTTATATTTAGGTATCAGCCGTACTAAGAATGAGAAATGAAATTTCGTTTCATTCTTTTCCATTTATTTACAGTTTTCGGTATGCTCGGCCGACTGACTCACTCGATATGCAAATTAGGCTGCTCAGCCGTTAATATGCATAAGGAAAGTATATACTTTCAGACGTTCAATCATATGACAGAAAGGTATATGATGCTGACGATAGTTAATAGGCTGGAAACTAGTACATCGTTCCTGTGTCAGTGTTGAACAAAAGAGCGACGATGGTTGCCGAGCACTGTACGGCGTAATTTGGGCTGTTTGTTTACAAAGAAACCGAACATTATAATAGATGTTCGGTAAACCCATACGTACATATATATATGTGTGCATGTATGTATATATATACATACTACTGTGCGTCTGCACACATATATGTATGTGCGTATACACACTTATATTTAGGTATCAGCCGTACTAAATGTGAGAAATGAAATTTCGTTTCATTCTTTTCCATTTATATATATATATATATATATATATATATATAAATGGAAAAAATTAAATGAAATTTCATTTCTCACTCTGAGTATAGCTGTTACTTAAATATGTACGTGTACATACTTATATATATATATATATATATATATATATATATATATATATATATATATATATATATTTATTGTATAGAAGGAGCTTCTATAGGACGAGAACTGTTTCATTCAGATGAAATCTTCAGGAAGCTGGGTGTCATATTAAGTTCTGGTATTTATACATTTAGGTAGTGGTAAGGGAGGGATGGATGGTGGCTGGGGGGAGGGGGATTTTTTGGGTAGGTTGGTATTTAGATACACAGGACCATAACATGGCACATACCGTTTTTTCTTTGGGGAGTGGTCAATTAGCCGGAGTCCTTTTGTAAAAGAAAAAGAAAAAGAAAAAGAAAAAGAAAAAGAAAAAGAAAAAGAAAAAGTAAATAAATAAATAAATAAATAAATGAATAAATAAATAAATAAATAAATAAAAATAAATAAAAACCCCAAGAATAGTAATTCAACAGATATATAGTAGGGACATTTTTTTAGGTGGGTTGGTATTAGAAGATAAACAAGACCGAATCATGGCACAGACCATTGTTCTATGGTGAGTGGTCAAGTTAACATACAAGCTACAGGTGGCCAGAGTGTTTTTGTAGAATGAAAAGAATAAAATTTATTTACATACTCACAACCACATACATAATCACTTACACACACATATATATGTATATCTATACATATATATATATACACACACAAAAAAGCACATACACACACACATACACACACACGCATACATATACACACACATACACATATATATATATATATATATATATATATATACATGTATGTATGTCTCTCGGTATAAACTATTCTATACATACATATACATACATATACACACACATACATACACATACATACACACATACAAACACATACATACACATACACACACACATATATATATATATATATATATATATATATATATATATATATATATATATATATATATGCATATACACATATATACACATACACACATACAAATACATACACATATACACATATACACATACACGCACTCGTTCACACACATATATGTGTCTATATATATTGGGAAAAAGTAGTGGGACAAATTATAAACTGAGCCTGATAAAAGATTAAAATATTTATTATCGCTACTAAATTATTAATATTATCACCAAGTAAATAATTATTATTTATTATTTACCATTCACTATTTATTACCTATCTTTTATCTATTCATTATTTAATCATTCACCTATTAAATAATAAATAAATGAATTAACTAACAAACAAACAAACAAACAGATAAACAAATAAACAAATAAATAAATAAATAAATACATAAATAAATACATAAATAAATAAATAAATAAATAAATCTCGAACGTGTGCGTGCAGCAGTTGATAACTGCACGAATACAAGCATGAGCAGATGTATACGTGAATGTGTGTGTGCGGCCACGGAACCTTACTCAGAAGCACACAACACAATATAAAGACCTGGAGGGGAGGAAAGAAAGTAATAATGAGAGATGGAGGGACGGAAGTGGGATGGGGGACGGGGAGGGGTGGTGATATGGGGGGGGGTTCAATCGGGAGGCCGGGTGGGTCTGTAGTTTTTGTAATTTGCATAGTTCTTGTGCATGCAATTAGGGGAGTGTTCCGAGATCTTGTTGAGAGAGGGCCTTTGGCGAATAGAATCTCATAGCTCTCGGAGATACAGAGGCCACAGCAATTATGGCCTCCCGTGTAAGATCGCGCTCTCTGGAGTAGTCTCCATTGGGTCTTGAAGGGGATGGAGTTCCTTTTAAGGTGCCAGATGTGGGCGGCGAGTGTTGTTTGGTTAGATTTGTCTGGGCGTCGGAACGAATGTGTGTGGGCGTACCAGCGAGTCTTAAAACTGTTAGAAGTCATCCCGATGTACGAGTTTCTTTTTTCATCGGGGCCTGAGAGTACATTGCATATATAGACGAGATCTTTTTTTAGACAGTTGTTGTTGAGGGGGCAAGTAGTCTTATCAGGGCAATTGCAATTGCCATCGGTTGCTGGATGGGCTTCGGAAAAAGTAGACTTATTTAGCTTATTGACGTTATTGTTGGCTAAGTTCCTAGCTAGATTAGGTGTGGTAGATTAGGAGAGTCTGATGGTATTCTTATTAAGGATTTATAGTACCTATGTTGGGTGGGGAAGTGTTTTTGTAAGAGAGTGAAGAAAATTTTAGCTACAGATGTTGAAATATCGCGGTTGAAGGGGGGGGGGTTGTACCAGCTAGTGTGCCTTCGCCTATTCTTCCTGGGTGGGCGTGGGACTATACTAAGGTAGGTGATCTTATCTATAAAGCCGCTGCGGGCCAGGGCCTCGTTGTAATAGGGGGCTGCTGCTCTAAAG
>OZ024742.1:4441646-4456646 GCA_964016885.1 Eledone cirrhosa | reverse complement strand
GAGTCTATAATATAAAAACAATAAATTGTTTGTTTAATGCCATTAATTGCTGACGATCGTTTCTTCCAGACAACTGTTTGGAATCATCGGAGCATACACAATGTTTAAACAAGTAATTACATTCCTAGTCTTTAGAACATTCATTAAAATACATTATTATTAACAGTGTGATTAACATCATATTAAAAAACAAGAGTAATAAAATGATATTACAGTGAAAAAGATTTCAAAATATTGGCAGCTTTTATAAAGAGGTTATTACTAAAAGTGAGTATATGAAGCATCTTATATATATATATATATATATATATATATATATATATATATATATATATATATATATATATATATATATATATATATATATATATATATATATATATATGTATATATATATATATATATATATATATATATAGAGAGAGAGAGAGGTAGAACACTGGAAGGTAATATCCGTAGTGGTAGAGCACGCAGTCCATGGGACGAGTTTGGCAGAGGCAGTAACACAACAGTTAGTTCACCATACCGAGAACAATTTTTTCACCTTATGCGGATCTTCAGCTCGGACTGTCATGGTTATACGGTATAACCGTTACCAGTCCGAGCTGAAGATCCGCTTAACGTGAAACAATTGTCCTCTGTATGGTGAACTAACTGTTGTGCTACTACTTCTCTCTCTCTCTCTCTCTCTCTCTCTCTCTCTCTCTCTCTCTCTCTCTCTCTATATATATATATATATATATATATATATATATATATATATATATATATATATATATAAATATAACAAAGAGGGTGTGGTAAGATACTAGGTGGACCATAGCGCATCAGAGTACTCAATACTTAGGGTAGTAGAGTCGGCAATAGGAAAAGAGTGAGAACCACGACGGCTGAGCTCCGGCCGTTCCGTTCGGATCTAGCCGCCCTGACTCTTTCCCTATATATATATATATATATATATATATATATATATATATATATATATATATATATTAATTTTATACCTAATTGTGTATGGTTGACGATATATTTAATCAATTTCCACGTGCTATTGAAATGATGGTTAAATATTCTATGGCTGTTGATCGCGAATAAATGGCTATCGTTTATTTATCTATTATTTCTGCACAGGTGCCTTTTAATCTTATAGCCTGGTTTAATTGTTTTTTTGTGTGGTTGATTATGTTGATTGGGAGAGGAAATTGAGTATATATCTTATCAAATGATTCTAAGGACATAATTTATAGTATATTGCTCTGATTATTTAATTTATTAATTCATCATTGAGCCACATCGTGAATGGTTGCAAAAAAACATATCTATAACTTTATCTAGTTTGTGTATATGTAAATCTTTATATTTGATAATCTCCCATAAGGTTGAGATGCAATTCGGGCAATATTAGGCTGCGCTTTCTAGCAACTAGCCTACTAGCCGTTAGGCACCAATCATATTCTTTCTGACTTGACCACTGCCACGTCACAGTTCTTAGCCATTTTGAATTCGTTTCTGGCGGGGATCATTTAAGAAAAATATTTGTCCAAGTGAGTTTGTTTCCTGATGAGTTCGAAGCTCGATAATTTATCGTTGATAGGATATTTCCGAAAGCGAACGAAACCCTAAGGGAAAAAACGTAATCCTGGTATGTGTATATGCTATTTTTCTTCTAACTTTAATTTTATACCTAATTGTGTATGGTTGACGATATATTTATTCGATTTCCACGTACTATTGAAATGATGGGTAAATATTCTATGGCTGTTGATCGCGAATAAATGGCTATCGTTTATTTATCTATTATTTCTTCACAGGTGACTTTTAATCTTATAGCCTCGTTTAATTGTTTTTTTTTGTGTGGTTGATTATGTTGATTGGGAGAGGAAATTGAGTATATATCTTATCAAATGATTCTAAGGACATAATTTATAGTATATATATATATATATATATATATATATATATATATATATATATATATATAAGAATAAAAGAAAAAAGAGTCAGCGTTGCATCATATATTTAATAATATATTACATATGTTTCACTGTCGATCAACTCGAGGAATGATCTATTATTGAACCTGACTCTGGAATCGAAAGATCCTCAGGTATACCTCAGTGTGTAACCTCGTTTCTGATTTTGTGCGAATGTCTCCAGTAGCTTGTTATATTCAACACATACCTGCTCATTAGTTTGCTATTCCTTCCACCATCGTCAGATCGGATCACGGAAACAATGATTCGATTAGTCTTTTTAATTGCTAACATTATCTCATGATCGCAACACCTGATAGAAAGAGTAACGTGAAAAAGTGTGTTGTTCAAGGCCATAACGCATCGCCCGGTTTGAGATTCGAACTCACAACCTCACGATTGGGATCCAACCATCCAACCACTAAACATCGCATATTTTACTCCATGCAATATTTCATCATACTAAAATGGTAGCTCCTTTGCTGGCTGTCACATTTGTTAAGGTTTAGTTCTAAGTTAGCGCTGATCAACCATAGGCGTTCCGGCTATGGCCATCTCTTTTTCTTTTCAGACAATATACTTTCCCATGTGTGCAGCAATAAACCTATATTATGATCGTTATTCAATAATGCTGTATATTAAAATGCATAATTATATTTACTGACAAATGTTCCCGTATCAACATTACAACGTTCTTATGTTTGTTAAACGTTTATCGAATTGCAACGATAAAATAACAATCTCCCATTATTTTGTTTTAATCAAAATGGAAAAATAATGGTAAATATAATTTAGAAATGTTTAGAAATAAGGTAATTGGATCGATTTCAACATTAATATTGAACTTACTCGAAATTGAACATTGCAATTGCTGCACTTTATATATATAAAGAGTTATTGAAAGGCTGTCGAAAATCAATAAGGAAAAATCGAACCTTTCTTATATAATATAGATATCAACACAAACAGATTGTATTTTAAAAAAGTAGTTTGTAATTGGATATGTAATAAAACAAACAACTGAAATATTGGAACGCTGTTTTGACATTGTTTCAGAAGCAACTTATTCAAAGAATCGGAACTGTGCATGTATTTACCATGTTGTTTTCCATTATTGGTTATTCGGAAGTTTTATTTATACGAATAAAATAGATTGAATAACGATTGGACCGCTGCAAAAATCATGAATACTTCTTTTTCCTGTAGTTTCTTCCTATCGAGTTCACTTTAAATTTAAGTAAATTTTGTACATCCAAAGTAGAAAACATAAATCTTTATTTTGCATTGGATAGTTCTTACATGGGTTGGAAGAATTGATAGAGTGTCATACAAAACGTCTTAGGTAATTTCTACAATTTTTTAATAAGATGTTTCAAATAGCTCAATGTTAATTATGACTTTCACCCTTCTTCAAGAGTAGATAAAATAAAGTACCACCGTGTAATAGGTCCAATAAATAGACATTCGCTCCCTCAAAATTGCGGGCTTTGTAGTTAAGTTAAAAACCATATGAAATGGCTTCTCAGAAACAGAAGTTCTTTAGTCTGTGAATCCTTGCTACAATCATGCATGATGTAGTTGGAGTTGTAACTAAACGTTGTCATACTTTCTGGAGAAATCATAGTAATAGACCAGCATAAAAACAGAGACCACAACGATAAAAGAATCAAGTCATGTCAGGTGAAAGAACATGATAATGCAATGGTAATACCGAAAAACAAAATAATAAAAAATGGATGTAATAAAATATCTTCGGATATAATTTAAATAAAATAATAAAAAACAAAAAACAAATATATGAATATAATTTTCAATATCTCACACAGTCGAGCTAACATATAAAATGTAAATGTGTTTTCGAGATATTTTCGCAAACTTGTACCAGATAGCTCAGTGATAAATATGCAGAGTGGGCAGAAATCATAATCTGATGTTCGTTCTAAACTTGTAGTTTTTATAATATTTCTTTATATATATATATGCGTATATATATATATATATATATATATATATATATATATATATATATATATATATATATATATATATATATATATATATATATATATATATTTATTAAAATAACAGATTAAAGTTTAAGCAAAGAATCGCTGCTTCCACCCTTAACGGGATCTTCTGAAACTAACAAAGTCAATCTGTAAACGCAGAACTGGATATTTCAAAAAACGTTGCAACCGGAGGAAGACAGGAAGACGATACTTTGGTTCGTGGAAACGTTCGCTGGAAAGTCAATCTGTAAACGCAGAACTGAATATTTCAAAAAACGTTGCAACCGGAGGAAGACAGGAAGACGATACTTTGTTTCGTGGAAACGTTCGCTGGCTAAGAACGGGAAAAAACGAATATAATACGTCATTAATAGGAGCGGTGAAAAACAATTACGCGCAAAGACAGAAAAACGTTTATGGTATAATAGAGGTCGTAGACTAATGTTCTCTTAGGTGGTGCATAGAGACGTTCTCTGGCGATGAACGAAAAAAACGAAGATAATACGTCATATGTGGAACGTGGAGAACAATAGGACGCAAAGACAAAACCACGTAAATGGTATAGCAGAAGTCGTAGACTAAATTCTAACTAGGAGACCGAAGGAATCTCCGCTACGGAGTTAAGAACAAAGTAAATAAATACAATACAGAAGTAATAGAAATAAATAAATACATACACGCAAACAGAAACGTACATACACAAGCATACGCATAAACTTACCATAGGTAAACAAAACCACGGACATATAAATATGTGTGTGTGTGTGTAAGCGTGTATACAAATAAATAAATAATTATATAAACGTATATCAATAAATAAATACGTATATAACAAGCGCACACACATACCTACATGTAAATACACGAATGTACGGAGACGTAAGTCAACCAAAACATGAAGTACACATATACACACGCGCTACATACGTACGAACCTGCATACTCACACAGACGCAAAACTCCCGTATACACATAGCCGAACCATATGTACCAGAATATATAAAAAAATGTATACGCTATAACAATCAAATATACGTATGAGAAGGTATACGTACCTTCACAAAACATACGGATAATATATACTTACCTATGCAAATAAGTAAAGGTATAAACAAAACATATACTTAGCTCGAGAGGTAAAATATCCACGTATAGATCGTACTATCCGTTAGGGTATAACGTGGGGCTGTAATACAGGAAAGTTTTGTGCAATTTATGTTTACAAGCCGAAATTGCCTCAGATTTTTTGTTTAAGATGTGGTCTGTGGCGTAGAGTATTTCCAGGGCCTCAGCGGCGCAGAGGTCACAAGGTCTTTTATTTCCGTTATACGATCTAGCCCTAGCTAGGATCTCCCAGTGTAACTTATATTGGGTGTGGTTGTCTTTTAGACTCCAGATATAAGCTGAAAGTGACGTCATATTCCTTCTTAGAGGGTAACGAAAAGAATGGTTCTGCATGTAAAGACGCTGCTTGAATCTATTGGCGGTTAACCGTATGTAGGCCCTACGGGACGTGGGTGTTACAACCTTACATTTGTAGACAATGTTACTAGAGAGGCATTTCCCGGATAGGGGGCAATCAACCCGATTCCTACAATTACAGTTAGTACTAACTACAGGGTTGCACGTGTTCCTACGGCTAGGTAGTTTAGCTAAATTTGAAGCTGTGATGTTATGTGCAAGCTTAGGAGTCGTAGAGTAAGACATTTTAATAGTATTTCTATTAAAAATTTTACTATATTTATGTGTAGGGGGAAATGCTTCGTAATAAGGGAAAGAAAGATCTTAGCTAATGGTGTGGCGACCTACATATTATATGGTGGGTTATACCAACAAATGCGACGGGATCTATTTCTTCTAGGTCTATTTTCGTACTCTGTATATGCTACCTTATCGACAAATCCACTTTGAGCGAGAGCTTCATTGTAATAAGTGGAATGGTCGTTGAAAATACGCTCGTTGGTGGAAAGACGGGAAAGCCTCAACGAAACGTTTCTTACCAGGTTCTTGGTTATGCTGGCAGGATGGTTGGAATGCTTACTTATGTAATTAAGCGTATCATTCGGCTTTCTATACGGGTAATACAACCCATTCAATAAGTTGAGGGTAACGTCGAGGTAATTAACGACCGAGAGATTGGCCTCAACCTGTATAGAGAGGTTGAAGCCTTTAAAGAAGGCTGTGAGTTATTTTCTGAACCTGTCGCAAGCACGAGGTCCGCACTTAGTCATGGTCAAAAGACCATCGTCACGGTACAAACCACCGCCCGCGTTGGGGAATTCGTCCTTGATAGAGAAAAGAAGGAAAAGGCCGATAAGATCAGTAACCTCCGCAGAATCACTGGCGCCCATACTCACGTCGAATGGGGTACTATTGGATTTTTTAATCCAAATAGAGTCGTCGAAATTAATCACCGACTTACGGGCATTGAGGATGACATCAACTTCGAAATCCTTAACCACTGTGAGTGTTTTAGCGAAATTGATAGCTCTAAGAAGTGGTAAAGTGATGGAGGAGTAGTAATTGTTGATGTCGAATTGGATAAAACAGCAATGTTCCTTGTTACATATGCCGTTGAACCAATCAATCACCGCGAAGGAATTGTTCCACAGTGCAAGAGGGGCCAAACTTCTAATTTCAGGTATAATTCTATCAAGAATCGTCTTACTAAGTCTACCTAAATCAGACTTCGTAGGGTTAATAAGCCGAATAGAGGGGTTGTTCGGAAAATTGGATTTGTGATCCTTCAGGGTAAAGTGGGGAGAAATAGGGTGCAGAGGTTCGGTCCGGTCCAGGATGTTGAGATCAGATGTGATTTTAAACCCAGCATCGTTGATTTCATTGATGACGCACCGATTAGTTTTACGGTAATCCTTAGTTACAGCATTATGTAGTAGTTGATGGTAAGTACTGCGCTCCACTTGATATAGGTTGCCAGTTTTGTCGGAATGGACGTGCACGGCATTAGAATCCTTAATAGAACGAATTCTATTCAGGTCTAGCTGGAAGGAATTGCTCCTATTCCGAAATTTGATACTCCAAATAAGTTCCAAGACATCATTTTCGAAGGGTAGCAATGCTGGGTTACACGGGGGGTTATTATAGGTTTTAAATCCAAATTTATCCTGTTTGTTGTCTGCTTTTCGCGGATTATCGAAGTAAAAGGCCCGCCAACGCAACCTTTTAATGAACGCGTCTGTTTTCTGTATCAGGAGTTTTAGGTATGTTTTCCTGCTTGGTACGGGTATGTTCTTTGTAGAAATATTCAGATGTTGTTTCTGCATGATAAATATAAGTCAGTAGAGTGCTCAACCGAGGGAGCCAAATAGTAATAATAATAAATTTGAAAACTAAAATCCAGAGAGGGCTCGATAAGGATAAATATATATCAAATATATAAGAACCGTAGAGCAAATATTTATTAAAATAACAGATTAAAGTTTAAGCAAAGAATCGCTGCTTTCAGCCTTAACGGGATCTTAGTCTTCAAGATATGTTCAAATTTATTATTATTACTATATATATATATATATATATATATGAATATATATATATAAATATTTATGCATATATATGTCTGTGTGAATGTGTGTATATATATTTATGTATGTATGTATATATATATATTGATGTCAGGTCACCAGTAGGTGCTACTGGTAACATGTATCCCAGTACAACCTGTCTCATGGTCGGGTCGTTGGCGACTAAACTGGCAACCCCACCAAGGTTTCTTGGTGAGGAGGGTGACTTTGGACATCCTGCAGGACTAAAAACAAAACCTGTGAAAGGGCAAAGGAGCTCTTAAGAGTCAATGGCCATCCAAATTCACCGGGAGAGATGACCCCTTAGCCTTTGTCAATGCAGAATTCTAGGAGAAGGAAAACTCTGATATAACACCTGCAACTTTGATGGTATCCAATGATGTTGACTTGTTCTTCTTTTTTGGTAAATATCATCTTGGTTAAGAGAGTGGGACTGGCTTTGTGCAGCGCCTTTGCTCACTATAAAAGCTTCACGGCACAGGCATTGCTTTATATCTGGAGATCTCTCTGCACTTGTCGTCACATGGTACCATGGGCCCAGCACTATGTGTCAATAATTGTCACAAGTGTAGTGTTTGTACCAAAGTTTTCAAGTCACTGGCTGGACTAAAAAGTCACACTCGTTCAGCGCATCGGTAGGAGTTCTCCTACATGGATATAAAGTAGTGGCCGTACTCGAAAACGAGTTGGCAGCCACCATATTTATGTATATATATATATATATATATATATATATATATATATATATATATATATATATATATATATGTATATATATATATATATATATATGTGTGTGTGTGTATATGTGTGAGTGTATATATGTATGTATATATATATATATACACACACACACACACACATATATATATATATATTCGATAGCAACGTCAAATAAAATTTATTGACACAAGAGAAAAAAAGATATATTTATTTTCTGATATTGATACAAATGAAAAGAAGGGAAAGTAGTATTGGAAGCTGGAATATCGATTTTATACTTTTTTTAAAATTAATTTTGTTTAAATGTTATTGCAGAGATGTTGTAGGTATAAAGAGGCAGGTGTGAAGAAAGGTGAAGCGACATTGCTATTAAGATATTGACGTATGTTAGTTTTCAGTAGGATCATATCAATTTTATGTATACACATACACACACTCACACACACACGCACACACACACATATACCCCCCCCCCCCCACACACACGCACATACATATATATATATATACATATGTAGATATATATATATGTAGATATATATATATGTGTGTATATATATATATATATATATATATATATATATATATATATATATATATATATATATATATATGAATACTCGTGTGTATGTGTATGTGTGTATGTGTGCACGTTAACATATGTGTAAATATAAATATATGTGTTAGTAATTTTAATTTTTTTAATTTGATCTCGATTTTATATTACAATTTTTTGTCACTGTAATTGTTAAATATATCAACTCATAGAAAATTTAATATTAAAAGACTTATAATATAAGTAGATAATTTCCATATATATAGGGAATGACATGTTGATGCACTGAATATCTGTTGCCATGAGTAATGAAATACTATTAATAAGTAGTTTGTATAACAAAAATAGAATGAATAATGACAATGCATTGAATAAATGAATAAGTCTATAAACTGAGCGTGTATAAATCCTCGCTGTAAGTGTTTACTTCTTGGGCATTAAAACCCGGTGAAGCATATTCCTCACCAACCTATTTCTTGCAGAGGAGGAGGTTGATAGAGAGAAAGAGATCAAGAGAAAGAAACCAACCGCTACTGTACTGCTTCTTTATTTATCGACCTCGTAATATCAAAAGCAAAGTTAAACTTGGTGGGATTTGACCGAATGCCGCAAAGCATTTTACCGGACGTTGTAATTACTTTGCCAATAAGATGCTTTAAATATTCAATATTCAGGAAATGGAGGAATACAATCTTAACATAATACAATTACATTTTTATAACGACGGAAAGTATAAAATAACAGATAAAAAGAAAAGAAAAAATAAAAATGTGTAAAGATGTTAAATGCGTTGATGTGAAGAGCTGCCGGCGATATCCGTAACATCAGCCATTTCACTTCAGGGGACTTCCTTCCTCCTGTGTGATGCTCTCGGCTCGTTTTGGTAGAGAAAAATGGTGGAGAAATTGAACGTGAAATTGTTTAAATATCCCATCTGTCAATACACATTGACACAGCTACTGTAGAAGTAGCAGACACTACTGTACTAGAAAGCATCATGTACGACCCATTAACAATTCCAGTAATCCAATATTACTAGACTCCGGAGAGATGAAATTCAAAGTGGGTTTTATCGGAATTTGGGCTAAAAGCTCAGGACCCCAACAAATAGCAAGACATCTAATGCAACGCGAAAACGATGATACCAATTCTATGTTCTATATAATAAGGCTATTATCAAATGTCTTTTATATTTTATCATTCACAACTTATTCTCATGCATAGTGTACGTAGAGGAACATAATAAAATGTGCTATCATTTTAATATGGTGAGTGTAAGTTAAGGTAGATGTAAAAGTTATTTCTAGAAGGTTCTTTGTGACATCTTCGACTTGAGATATATCTCTAAACCTTAGTTGGAACTGAAAATTTATTGCCAATTGGCGTGTTCTCAAGAAGTGACAACAGTGGGCGTTAAAATATTAACTGACAGTCTTTTACTCGCACCAAACAGCCGCCTTTATATATATCGGATCGTAATGCATTATTGGCATGGATATCTATAATCCAGCATCAAATAAACTAAGTATTACCTTCAAAAAAGATAAATGAAAATAAAAACAGAGAATCTAAAATCGATGTTTCAAAGGCGTACTCTCAGAATGGTTTGCTTGCATTAACAATTCTTTCTTAGATGAATGACATTAGAATATATAAATAATTACTAAAACTACCTAGAAGGATGGCAAGTTCAATATATTCTTGACTTTTCTAATGGTTCTTTCTTTTCGGTATATTGAAAGAGGCACGCATGCGCAAGTGTTGAATATATTGAAGTGGGTATTCGTTTCGTTTCAACGCCATGTAGGTTTAAAATTGCACACACGTTCGTGTATTAAAATCATGGTGTAGTGTTTACTAAAGATAAATATATTATACCATGACATGAACAACTCCTCTTATCTGTCAACTTCGTTGAATAAATTTGTCAGCTTCGAAATTTATCATTTTCTGTTTTTCACTCGCGGGGGAATAATACTTGTACACAAGATAAGCAGTACTTGTGTTCAAGGATGTATTTAGATTTTCAGAAATAGTTTATCATATGCTTAACTGTGAGATGTTTTACTTTTTACTTCTTAGTCACAGGAATTAGTATTTAGAAAGTAATTGACAAATGTATACAGTTTTGTAATAAAAAAAAGTAGCCAAACAACGACAATAATAATAATAATATTGGTTTCTGATTTAGGCACAAGGCCAACAATTTTGGGGTAGGGGAAAGTCGATTAAATTGAATCCAGTGTATTACTGGTACTTTATTTTATCGACTTCGTAAGAATGAAAGGCAAAACTAACCACGGTGGAATTTAAAATCAATACGTAAAGGGCCGTAACTCTATGGTTCGAAGCCCGACGCTCCACCGATACTGCCAATCCGTTCAACACCAACACTCCCTATTTGGGAGTCTTTAACAAAGAATACTGCAAGTATTCGAGTCAGGGCTCCATCTTGAAGTTACCTTTTCCCGTTCGGGCTCCTATTCGCAATGGTTTTGAAAATTGTCATTGATTTTGCCCTTCCTTCCCTGTAACCGTGTGTCGTTTAGTAGTTAGGGTGTTCATCTCATAGTCATTAGATGGTGAACTCAGCAGCGGTATATTTTTTGCTTCAGTTAGACACTTCACGCTTCTCCTGTCTACTCAACTAAATCATGAAATAAACGTTCCTGTAATTTAAATGATCAGTAATGTAATACTGTATGTCTGGCTAAATTCCTGCGAGAACTGCCTTTAACCTACACGAGATTATAGACTATTCAGCTGTTTGCATGTTAATCTCACGTGTAGGCTCTACCGTTGGTCAAACAACAGGAACACTCATCGTTGTTACTGCCGGAGGTCCAATACAACAAATCTACCTCCTAGACAAAACAGCAAAACAACAACAACGACAAAAACAACTCAAACTAAAAATACTCCCCCAATACTATAGAGTCCCAAATACCTTTACAATGGTATAACATCTTGCAAATGGTATTGCGAATGGTATTGCCATTCTATTGTACCTGTGAGTCAATCATCTGTAAGGTTATATAACCATTGTATAGCTGTCTACATAATACTCATTGGACTATAGGCTAAGAACGAGAAGCACAATAAAGAAAGAAGAAAATATGGAGTATAACAAAGAAATAGAACGAGCAAAATACTTTGAACTCACCGAGTTTACGAAACAATAAGCCATTGGCTATGACGATTTAAACAACAGAAATAACAATGGCTTTTTTATGTCTTTTGAAATGTCATTTTGTAATCTAAAAAATACCCAGACAATAAAAACAGAACTAATAATGGTGGCAATAGAAAGAGCATGGAACTTTTTTTTTATTGAAATTCAATAGAGCTTGAAATGTTAAGCCAATTCCAGCGCATTTAATTCCAAGAAAATATAATCTTATTGCATTAGTCGCCGATGACATGGTGGCGATTGTACCAAATGAACTTCTACAGAGATTGTTTATGAATGATGGATCTTCCGTCAGTTTTGACGATGAGCTCTCATTCATTCCATCATCTAAACGTCTGTCCGAACCGTGACGACGTAAAAGCTGTTGAGTATTCCACAGGCCCCTGTATCCCAGACAGGACTAGCGTACCCTAATCTGTTACAAAGGCGGAGCTTTAAATTACAAATACAGTCAAAGGTCTCCCATATAGTTTCTGTCAACCCAATTTCATTCACAAAACTTGGTTCAATCCAAGGATATAGTAAAGGCCCCTGTTTAAAATGCTACGTTGTGGGATTGAATTCGGAACCTCATGATTGCGAGGCCAACTTCTGAACAACTCAGGAATACCTGCATCTATGTTTTTGTTTTCAACTATGTAGTTGTGATCGGTTTAATCCACCGAGGACTTATCGAGTCGCAATGGCTTCAGAGTTCCTGTTAATCTACTGGGATTACCCAGCGTTTTCCCTTTCACACGACGATGATGTAGGAGTTGGAATGCTTTATAATTAAAGAGAATGATTGAACGGATCAATTTGACATCAATGAGACTAGCGGTATCTTGGCGCTCATCTCTTTCCAAAACCAATTCAATGAAACTCACAAATTTGGAGAAATAAAGTTTTACAGGTGATAATCGTTTGTTGATATTGAAGAACTTGCCCCGTTCTTGTTGGTTTATCCCAAATTATGTTTTATTAAACAGACATAATCTTGAAATTCAAGATGCCGTGGATTCGATTCCTGGACTGGATTATGTGCCGTGCTCTTGGACAAAACACTTCATTTCACGTTGCTTCAGTATACTCAGCTGAAAATGAGTACCAGCAACATTAGATGGGGGTTTAAACCTGCGGTGGACTGGCGTCGCTTAACATAACGGAAACTGGGATAAACATCGGCCTGACGAGCCTCCGGTCGCGGGACATACTTTAGAATGTGTGATTTGAGGGAGATAGGTCTGTTATATTAAGCAAGTGAAGCGAATATGTAACGCTTCCTTCATAGTGTTGCTAATAGTAGAAGGAAGACTATGTGTTGTGATGTTCATATCTTTGGAACTAATGTGGTGTAGTAATATATAGACACTGCTTGAAACATTGATCACAATGTTTCAAGCAGTGTCTATATATTACTACCGATATTCTATCGATAGAACCAACCATCGCTGATCAGAAATTAATAACTATTTTACCACAATCGTTTAACCAATATTTAATTTGGCACCAAAGCAATACTTCGGAGATGAAAAGGTAATCTTTCAGCCAGAGAATCGATATTCGATTAGTGATTAAAGGAACATAATTTTGTTTACATCAAAACATTTTCAACGTTAACATTTTGTGGTAACTTCACACGAAACAAGAACTGGAGTATGGCGTAACTTGCTACAGTAAGTTAAAAACCAAACAAAAACAACGACAGCAATAGGAAAAACAAACATATTTGCAGAGAAGTTAATATATAAACGAATATACTACGGATTAACCGAAACCCAACCGGATTATAGATAATAGTTTTAAAAGTTATCCACCCCCATCTTCCTATTTGTAGAAACATATGAACGCTATATGTAGAATGAGCTTTCTTGTAAAACTTATTTCACATCAAATGTCTTGTTTCTTACATGTGAATTATGAAGCCTGTACTATACAGAATATCGATTAGTGCAATCATTTTTTTGTGTAAATTCTTTTGCAATTGTTTGTTTTATAAACAAGATGCCACAGAGTGCAGTAAAATAATAAAACACATAAGATATAAAGAAAAACAAAACCAGATTAGTTACACATAAGTTTTCTTTGATCATCTCTATTTGTTTTGTTCGTCTGATGTGTTTAATTAATAAAACACTTATGTATAAATGTGTAAACGTGTAACATATTTATTTATTCAAGATAAACATTTTAATCTTATCAATTCGACCCAGGAGAAAACGTATATGAAATAGAATAAACAGGCAATAAAGAGGGCTGTGTGGTTAAGAAGTTTGTTCCTTTATGATTATTGATTCTGGCTTTCAATCCAATGTGTAACAATTTGTTCAAGTTACTTTAAACTTTCAAGATCATCAATAACGTCTGAGTTAATGGGCTACGCTAACGACACACGTGTCTGTGTGATGCTCGTTAATTTCACGAGCAGGTTTCTGTGGATTTTATCAACTGAAACAATCATCGTCGAAACCGGTGGTAGATATATCATTATATCATTGTTACAATCCAAATGTTTACATTGTTTCTTATTTCAGGGAAGTGAGAATGGCTATTGTCAGTGAGAAATTTAAGAGAGAGGAACAAAATATTTATATTGCAAATGTTTGATGCTTGTGATAAGCGGCGGTAAGTTTTGTTTTAATGGGTTTCATTACAATATAAATACATAAAATAAGTGAATGAACGAGTCATTGATATAAAACGAGATTGTGTTAAATAATTCTATTTCTTCAGCCAGATAGTAAATGACAAACACATCCTATAGACCACCACCACCACCACCACTACTACTACTACTACTACTACTACTACTACTACTACTACTACTACTACTACTACTACTACTACTACTGCTACTACTACTACTACTACTACTACTTGTGGTGATATAAAACCTTTCCATCTCACACAATCCAACATTAACTGCCTCAGTTCTTCACCAGATAATTCTATATCTTCCTTAATGACTTTCTATAATGTCTTGAGAGGTGTTCTATGTTTGTATTTCACTTTAGTGAGTTTCTATAGT
>OZ024742.1:4359146-4436646 GCA_964016885.1 Eledone cirrhosa | reverse complement strand
GGGTACAAATCCCGACAAGGCGTTTTCATCCATTGAAGGTCAATAAAAAAAGTACAAGTCTAATACTGGGGTCGATTCCTCCTATATATATCTCTTTCTCACTTCCATTCTCTTATCCTGGAGGAAATATGTTGTATTTAGACCTGGAGAGGAGTGGGGCAACTGTTTCATATATATATATATGGGACAACGTAGCATTGGATAATCAAATAAACTCGCCAGTGAATGAAAAGTACAGAACTCTATGCTGACGAGGCAGAAGCTTTGAGTGTGTCACAAAACCAATGCCTTCTCACAATATATCACACAACAGAAACATAGATGGAAGAGAATAATGGTTTCTGATTTAGGAACAAGGCTAACACTTTTGTTGGAGGGGGGGGGGGGTTAAAATGTCCTTGAAACGCCGTCTGTTAATACTGCGCTCCTACGACCTCTCCAGGAGTCACGAGACCATACAATTACAAATACCTGGGAATTAATGACTTAAACAATGTACACACAGGGGAGATAAATGGGTTAAGGATGGATATCATAGACGCATTAGACTAATAAATTTTGAAGTCAGAGCTTAATATCAAACGTATGACATAACACTATTGTAGTTGTAATAATAGATTTTAGTTATAATAATCTCAAGTGACAGCTAAGTGAATTATCAAATGTATGGTAATAGCTATTGTTGAACTAATAAGTTACAATTATATTCTCAACTGGAAGATATATAAATTCACAAATTGCGAATAAACAATGAATATGACTTTATTTAGAATACACAATGGAAGAAATTGTACATCATATCATATATATCATATATTATATATATTATATTATATATACAAAGAATTTGCTTCGTATACGTATGTGTGCAAGACTATTTATTACAAGGAAGCTACAATACGAAGGCAAGATATCTAATAAAGAATAATGAGAAAACAATGCAAATATGTACAAAACAACGAACAGATGTAAGAAATAGAAATGCTTTCTCTGTAGAAGGAAGCCAATAAATATAAAATTGAGAGGCTCATGTTACAGACAGTAGTGGAGAGAATAGAAAAACAGCAACAGAAATATAGGAAGAACTAATAACCAAACTGAAAATGGAATTACAAAATATCACGCGAAGTCGTTGACCAGAAATTATCCTACATGCCCAATATACACGAGAAGATTGACAACGCAGAATTGGATAATCAAATAAACTCGCCAGTGAATGAAAAGTACAGAACTCTATGCTGAAGCGGAAGAAGTTTTGAGTGTGTCACAAAACCAATGCCTTCTCACAATATATCACACACAAGAAACATAGATGTAAGAGAATAATGGTTTCTGATTTAGGAACAAGGCTAACACTTTTGTTGGAGGGGAGGGGGCAGTCGATTAAAACGCCTCAAGTGCATTACTGGTACTTTATTTCATCGACCCCTTAAGCAGGAAAGGCAAAGATAAGCTCGGCAGGATATGAACTCAGAGAGTAAAGGGGCGTAATTCTATGCCATAAAACATGTTGTCCGACGCTCTACCGATACTGCCAATCCATCGACCTGATGGAAGTGAATAATGAAATATGCTCCCCATTAACAGAGAAGTGTAGGTCTGTGCTAAAGCAGAAGCATTTGTGATTATCACGTCACACTAGACTGTACCAAAACATATCTTGAAACAGATTAAATGAAGGGTTAGTGTGTGTGTGTGTGTGTGTGTGTGTGTGTGTGTGTGTGTGTGTGTGTGTGTGAATTTCGAAGCTAGCATAGTTTAAATCACTTATCAATACTAGTAATGCACAGAGGTCGATTTAATCGAATTTACCCTTCCCGTCAAATTACTGACCTTGTGATAGAAGTAGAAACAATTATTAAGGAATTTGAACATGGCTGACTCAATAGACAGCAAAGCAACCTATTCGTAGTTTTTGAGTTCATATGCAACCGAAACCAGATTGTCTTTAATATTTCCGAGATCAATAAAATAATTAATGTTTCTCTCTCACAAAATTTACTGGCCTTTTGCCTATGTTAAACATAATTAGGTTTAAAACAACATTTTCAAAGAGCGCTTAAGAAAAAATATGCTTAAGAAATCTATAGAGGTGGATGTTAAAATATATAACATTCTTTTTTACACATCGATCGTTCCTTTTTGTTTTGAACAGTTTTCCTTTCACATTTGAAAAGGGGTGATAACTCTGAATTATGATATTGAAATATACTTTGTTTTATTTGTCACCCTTTGCTCTTATATATTTCTACCACATTGTACCGGCTTTCTGAAACTTAGTCATTCATTACATACCTCACAATCCTTCGTATTAACTATACTACTTTATTATTTTTTATGTTCTCTCATTTAGCATACAGCGTAGCTTAAATCTAATGTGTTTCACGTTTTATATGTAATAAATGTATCATGAGTGTCAAGCATTAACATTCATCATTTCAGCTACGAGAGAGAGACGGATGTAATATAACAGAGCAGGAATAATTTGAAATCAAGTGCATACTCCTCTCCCGGGATAATATGAAAACGATTTGAGATTACTGGGAGGTAACATGAACGGAGGGTGGGGCTTAAAGGTTTTACACCGACAAGATGAAAGGCTCACATAAATTCGTGTTAATGTTTGATCTCAAAGTCGACCTCGCCTCAGAAGTATTTGAAAAAGCAACGTTCGTGGAACGGAATTAACTCGCGAAAATGCAGTTTGATTGGCTTGGCAAAAATGGTGCAACATTATTTCTATTCATAATAACGGAGATTTATGGACACCGTGAGAATCTCCCCTATAATAAAAATTACAAGCAGAAATAGAAAACACTCAAATTTAGCAGAACAATAGGAAGGCTGAAAGAATACAAAATGGAGACGCATGAAAAAGCCATTTGTAAAAAATAGTTCATCTCTTCAAAGTATTTGTTGTAAATCTTTTAAGAAAAAAAACAAAAACAATACATGATTTCCTCATACACGCCAGCCACACAAACATGTGTGCTCATTATAGATGCACATACGTACACATAAAAATGCCCCCCCCCCCTATTATAAATGATATCTCAACAGAGTTGCATGCAGTCTAAGGTTTCAAAACCTACTCTAACTTGACAGACATGACAGATTTTTTCCAGATCTCCAGTCAGACAAGAATTGGGAAGAGCTGATGAGCAGAATGGTCAGTCTCCCATAAAAATGGGTGACGAAGATAGCTATACTTGACAGCTTGGATAAAGGTGGTGAAAGCCTACACCGTCTCCATCATCTATTACCATTTGGCCATCTTGCTTTGCCCCGGTTTAATATTTAACATGATATATGATGGTAGTATTATCAACTAATGTTATCCTAAATACTCCGCGTATTCTCTGTGTTAATGTGTTGTAATGTTCCATGTTTTAAATCTATATTTAATCGATGAGTAAGTCTCATACTTGTGAGTCAGTTGTAAGATTCATAAAGTTTAACATTTTTATGTTTAAATTAAGATTTGTATAATGCAATTGCTGTTTCAATTAGCATCCTGTTTGCATGTTAGTCTCTAATTTTCCTGATTTTTCACCATGTTCTATTTGTTAGAAATATATGGCTATGTCTATAAATACAATTTAACACGAATGCAGTCGTGATTTTACTTCAACACATTTGGATGTTCAGCTCTTTCTATATTTATCGAATATCAGAACGACAATAAAAGAGAACACGAAAGATATATTAAATTCCGGAGAAATATAGTTGAATGTAAAATCAACAGATCATTGAAAATTATTCACCGAAATTCTGCATCTAAATAAAGGCATAACAAATATGAATTTTAATAAACATATCCTTATCACGTAAGCAATCGTTTCACATTTAAAACTTTTAAGAAAAAAGTTACATACGAAAACTTAGTCCTTCTACTGGTGGAATATTGTTGCTTATATAGAGGTACAAATTTAGTTATTTCTCACGACATGCACGTAACCCAAATCAAATTACGCTCTTCAATTTCGACACAAACTTATCCTTAAAGGAAAATATGACCGCAAGTAAAAATAATATTGAACCGGAATGCTTTTATAGATCTCTCGAGATTCTTAGTGCTAAAATAAAAAGAAAAATCGATGACAAACTGCGAGATATTTACATGTGTGAAGACAATAAACCGAAGCATAGACAAGAAAATCGCACGTAATAAATTGAAATTCCTACAGTGTTTAACAAAGCAATGACAAATTTATGATACGTACAAGAGAAGAGAAAACTGTCTCTTATTAATTATGAATGAAGACAAATACGTTACCAAAACTGATATAGCAAACAGAAAATTAATTCAAATTAAGATAACATTACGTAACTAAAAATTAAACTATGAATTAATTTCAGCTACAAATGCACTTAAAAATAACCAAAGACTTTCCAATAAAAAGTAGGACAGTTCAGACATATATATATATATATATATATATATATATATATATATATATGTGTGTGTGTGTATGTGTTTAAACGCCAACAACTATCTCCGATCTACAATCTCTGATATTAGTAACTGTAATTTATCGTTTAGTGTATAATGTCCCTGCCATTAGTTATATCCTCGCTATCATAACAACGACATAGTCCCCGCACTGCTGATTTCCTCCACAAAATCGGAAAGACCGCGATCCACTTCAAGAGGGAGCCCGGAGGTAGGCTGCCTGTTGTAGCGGTAATGCTTTTGCTATCTTCTCTGTAAATTTAAATGATAAAGATTACAAATTATCTTGTATTGAAACGAAACAAGTCTATTATTTCTCATCGATTTCTTGCTACCACGCTTACGTCGAAAAGTTAAGTATTATGTATTTTCTTTATCCATATATTACTACTGAAGAAGAGGGCCGTAAAATGAAAATATAGGTAGATCGTCGGACAACATGCTTTGTAGAATAGAGTTACGTTCTTAGTGCTAAACCCACCGAGGTTAGCTTTGTCATTCATCCTTACGGGTTCAATAAAATAAAGTACCAGTAACACACTGGGGTCGATTTAACCAATTTTCCCCTCTCCCAAAATTGTTGGCCTTGTGTCTAATTCAGAGACCATTATTATTAAAGAAGAGGATCAATTTTCTATTATACATTGTTATTAGTGTGCCGTTATATGTAATGGCAAAATA
Source organism: Eledone cirrhosa (assembly GCA_964016885.1). Classification (NCBI taxonomy): domain Eukaryota; kingdom Metazoa; phylum Mollusca; class Cephalopoda; order Octopoda; family Eledonidae; genus Eledone; species Eledone cirrhosa. The sequence goes on along the minus strand of OZ024742.1, from coordinate 4,431,512 downwards.
GCGTGTAGAAAAACAGGTAGCGTTTTTAGTTTGTCATGAATGTTTGTAAACCATTTTATTACTATTGTATAATTATTCCAAAGCTTAAATTAAGAACTGTTCTAGATGCAGATTTTTGTCTGGAATGGTTTAAAAAATTCTTCCCAGTTTTGTTTTGATTGAATTAAATTAACGACTGCTGCAAATGTTGGTAAGTTGCTTCTATAATTCTTAATATTAGTGTAACTTTTATATATAAGCAAGTGTTTCCACCTTAAGATGTTCCACCTTGATTTTTGCCTCGATATTAATATAATTCAATGCATTATGGATAGGATTTAGTAGATTATTATAAGTACAATATTTCATTTTATATATTTATTCTTTTGTTTGCTCTAAAACATATATTATTTAGTTCCTTAGAGTTCTTTATGTTATTTGCCATATTCTGCTAAAAGCTGTTGCTGACTCTTTTCAAAATGATATTCTTCATTTTTCAAGATATCCATTTCGAAGGACTCGAGTAGATTATTACTAGATAGACATTTCTAGTTCTGAAAGCATCCTTAGTTTCCCTTTGTATTCTTCGATACTGCATTTTTCTAAAAGAGTCTTCTTTGTTATACACGAGGCATTATTAAAATGTTTCTTGTCTACAATTTTGGCGGAAAATATGTCGGGCGAATGCTCATTATTTATATGTTATGCTTAAAATCCAGACTGCGAGGAATTTTTAGTTTGAATATATACCACCCACCTATATATATATATATATATATCACCTTGACCACCTTGACCGACCAGTCTGTCGGGCGCCAATCGGCGGCGCTGGTCACAGCACGTCGTGCTGTTTTAGCCATAAGATAACGCCATCCCACCGGCTGGGCGGGCAAGCCGGTACTCATTTCTACAGCTGAGTAAACTGGAGCAACGTGAAATAAAGTGTCTTGCTCAAGGAAACAACACATGAGCCGGTCCGAGAATTGAACTCACAAACTTTCGATTGCAAGCCCAATGCTTTAACCACTAAGCTATGCGCCTTCTCTCTCTCTCTCTCACACACACACACACACACACACACACACACACACACATATATATATATATATATATATATATATATATATATATATATATATATATATATATATATATATATATATATATATATATACATATATATATATATACATATATATATATATACATATATATATATATACATATATATATATATATATATACATATATATATATATATATACATATATATATATATACATATATATATATATACATATATATATATATATATACATATATATATATATATATACATATATATATATATATATACATATATATATATATACATATATATATATATACATATATATATATACATACATATATATACATACATATATATACATACATACATATATATATATACATACATATATATACATACATACATATATATACATACATACATATATATACATACATACATATATATACATACATACATATATATACATACATACATATATATACATACATACATATATATACATACATACATATATATATATACATACATACATATATATACATACATACATATATATATATACATACATATATATATACATACATATATATATATACATACATATATATATATACATACATATATATATATATATACATATATATATATATATACATACATATATATATATATACATACATATATATATATATATACATACATATATATACATACATATATATATATATATACATACATATATATATATATATATATATATATATATATATATATATATATATATATAATACTGAAAACATAACAAGGAGTATACCATCTTATCACTGGCAGGACGTCATTGACTTATAGTCCGGCGGCATGCATCAATGTTAAAAACTTGTTTATCTCTGCTAGGAAATAAATGAAAGTAAATATAAATTTACACAACAAAAAAGAAATATGCAAGAGAAAGGCAATTATAGAAGAATGTACGAACAACAAATATATGTAAATATAAAATAATCATTAAAACCTATACATAAATGATAAAATAATGGTTATATCAGTTGTTATGTTATAGACGACATAACAGAAGTGTGAAATGAAATTTTAGCAAGGAATTGTAGAATTTAAGACACATTGATGAGAGGGTCAGTTTGTAAAGTCTAATTAGTAAGGTACATGACAGAAAGGGAACTGTAATAAAACGGTAGTCATGTGTGCTTGGAGGCAGAAGTGAGGAGGAAGGTAGGAGAAAAGAAAGACAGAAGAAGTTGGAAGAAAATAAAGTGAAGGAAAAAAAAAAGAAAAGAGGAGGGAGATAATTATGGAGATAATATATAAACGTTAAATAAAGTGTTGAGCTAGGTGAGTGTAAAACATAGGTAAACACTTCATTATTGAAGGCCTAGTGTTGGTGTTATTTTTCTTGGTGTCTAACGACAACTTATCAATCCTGATCGAGATTAATTGGCCGTCATCTCTATGAAATATATCGATGAGGATTTCAATATATTTCATATTTAAAAGAAAAATGTTTCATAGATTTGAAATTTATAATCCATCTCCGCCTGCCACGGTTTTATAATTTTAACTTTAAACATATAAGAGGATGAAATTAATCTCATACTGTATTATTTATATCTCGTGTCACCAGTATTTACTATATACATAGATATGTTTCATATATACATATGGTACGTACATACATATGGTACGTACATATATATGGTACCTATATACATATGTTACGTCCATACATATGGTACATACATACATACATACATACATACATACACATGGTGTATACGTACACGTAACATGCATATTATACATACATACATACATTCATACATACGGCCCGTACATACATATGGTACATACATACATGCAATGATTGTATCTCGGCTACGAGAATTGACGCCTCTTGATCTTTTCCTCATGCATAGGTGGCACAAACATGACTTTTTAGCCCTTCCAAGGACTTAGGTTACTTTCTGCATATGCTGCAGCAAAAGAAAAAGGAAAAGGCCTTGGTCACATAACACATATGAAAGTTGTTTAGATCAAATAATACCTGAGTTTAACGGTCTTTTTAATGAAGGCCTTAAACTGGACCAATGGCCTTCTCTGACCAACAGTGACAGGAAAGGCCTTACACTGGACCAATACCACATTCTGACAAACAGTGACAAGAAAGGCCTTACACTGGACCAATCCCATTCTATGACCAACCCTGACAAGAAAAGCCTTACACTGGACCAATCCCATTCTCTGACCAACAGTGACAAGAAAGGCCTTACACTGGACCAATCCCACTCTCTGACCAACAGTGACAAGGCCTTACACTAGACCAATCCCACTCTCTGACCAAAAGTGACAAGGCCTTACACTGGACCAATCCCACTCTCTGACCAACAGTGACAGGAAAGTCCTTACACTGGACCAATCACACTCTCTGACCAACAGTGACAAGGCCTTACACTAGACCAATCCCACTCTCTGACCAGCAGTGACAAGAAAGGCCTTACACTGGACCAATCCCACTCTCTGACCAAGAGTGACAAGAAAGGCCTTACACTGGACCAATCCCACTCTCTGACCAACAGTGACAAGGCCTTACACTAGACCAATCCCAATCTCTGACCAACAGTGACAAGAAAGGCCTTACACTGGACCAATCCCACTCTCTGACCAAGAGTGACAAGAAAGGCCTTACACTGGACCAATCCCACTCTCTGACCAACAGTGACAAGGCCTTACACTGGACCAATCCCACTCTCTGACCAACAGTGACAGGAAAGGACTTACACTGGACCAATCCCACTCTCTGACCAAAAGTGACAAGGCCTTACACTGGACCAATCCCACTCTCTGACCAACAGTGACAGGAAAGGCCTTACACTGGACCAATCACACTCTCTGACCAACAGTGACAAGGCCTTACACTGGACCAATCCCAATCTATGACCAACAGTGACAAGAAAGGCCTTATACTGGACCAATCCCACTCTCTGACCAACATTGACAAGAAAGGCCTTACACTGGACCAATCCCACTCTCTGACCAACAGTGACAGGAAAGGCCTTACACTGGACCAATCACACTCTCTGACCAACAGTGACAAGGCCTTACACTGGACCAATCCCACTCTCTGACCAACAGTGACAAGAAAGGACTGACACTGGACCAATCCCACTCTCTGACCAACATTGACAATGCCTTACACTGGACCGTTCCCATTCTCTGACCAACAGTAACAAGAAAGGCCATACACTGGACCAATCCCACTCTCTGACCAACTGTGACAAGAAAGGCCTTACACTTGACGAATCCCATTCTCTGACCAAAAGTGACAAGAAAGGCCTTACACTGGACCAATCCCACTCTCTGACCAACAGTGACAGGAAAAGGCCTTAAACTGGACCAATCCCACTTTCTGACCAACAGAGACATGAAAGGCCTTACACTGGCCAATCCCATTCTATGACCAACAGTGACAAGAAAGGCCTTACACTGGACCAATCCCACTCTCTGACCAACAGTGACAAGAAAGGCCTTATACTGGACCAATCCCACTCTCTGACCAACAGTGACAAGAAAGGCCTTACACTGGACCAATCCCATTCTCTGACCAACAGTGACAAGAAAGGCCTTACACTGGACCAATCCCACTCTCTGACCAACAGTGACAAGGCCTTACACTGAACCGATCCCACTTTCTGACCAAAAGTGACAGGGCCTGACACTGGCCCAATCCCACTCTCTGACCAACAGTGACAAGGCCTTACACTGGACCAATCCCACTCTCTGACCAACAGTGACATGAAAGGCCTTACACTGGACCAATACCACTCTCTGACCAAGAGTGACAAGAAAGGCCTTACACGGCACCAATCCCACTCTCTGACCAACAGTCACAAGGCCTTACACTGGACCAATCCAATTCTCTGACCAACAGTGACAAGAAAGGGCTTACACTGGAACAATCCCGCTCTTTAACCAACAGTGACAAGAAAGGCCTTACACTAGACCAATCCCATTCTCTGACCAACGGTGACAAGAAAGGCCTTACACTGGACGAATCCCACTCTCTGAACAACAGTGACAAGAAAGGCCTTACAGTGGACCAATCCCACTCTCTGACCAACAGTGACAAGAAAGGACATACACTGGACCAATCCCACTCTGTGACAAACAGTGACAAGGCCTTACACTTGACCAATCCCACTCCCTGACCAACATTGACAAGGCCTTACACTGGACCAATCCCATTCTCTGACAAACATTGACAAGAAAGGCCTTACACTGGAGCCATCCCACTATCTGACCAACAGTAACAAGAAAGGCCCTACGCTGGACCAATCCCACTCTCTGACCAATAGTGACAAGGACTTAACACTGAACCAATCCCATTCTCTGACCAACTGTGGCAAGGCCTTACATTGGACCAATCCCAGGATGATCGACAGTGACAAGGCCTTACACTGGACCAATCCCATTCTCTGACCAACAGTGACAAGAAAGGCCTTACACTTGACCAATCCCATTCTGTGACCAACAGTGACAATAAAGGCCTTACACTCGACCAATCCCATTCTCTGACCAACAGTGACAAGAAAGGTCTTACACTGGACCAATCCCACTATGACCGACAGTAACAAGGCCTTACACTGGACCAATCGCATTCTCTGGCCAACAGTGACAATAAAGGCCTTACACTGGCCCAATCCAACTCTCTGACCAACAGTGACAGGGCCTTACACTGGACCAATCCCATTCTCTGACCAACAGTAACAAGAAAGGTCTTACACAGGACGAATGCCACTCTCTGACCAACAGTAACAAGGCCTTACGCTGGACCAATTCCACTTATCCGATCAAAAGTGACGAGAAAGGCCTTACACTGGACCAATCCCACTATCTGACCAACATTGACAAGGCCTTACACTGGACCAGTCCTATTCTCTGACCAACAGTGACAAGAAAGAACTTATACTGGACCAATATCACTCTCCGACCAAAGTGACAAGAAAGGCCTTACACTGAACCAATCAGATTCTCTGACCAACAGTGATAAGAAAGGCCTTACACTGGACCAATCCTACTATCTGACCAACAGTGACAAGAAAGGCCTTACACTGGAACAATCCACTTTCTTACCAACAGTGACAAGAAAGGCCTTACACTGGACCAATTACATTCTCTGACCAACAGTGACAAGAAAGGCCTTACACTGGACCAATCCCACTCTCTGACCAACAGTGACAAGAAAGGCCTTACACTGGACCAATCCCATTCTCTGACCAACAGTGACAAGAAAGGTCTTACACTGGACCAATCCAACTCTCTGACCAACAATGAGGAGGACTAAACAGTGAACCAATGCAATTCCCTGACCAACTATGACAAGGCCTTACATTGGACCAATCCCACTATGACCAACAGTGACAACGCCTTAAAATGCTCCAATCCCATTCTCTGACCAACAGTGACAAGAAAGGCCTTACACTGGACCAATCCCACTATCTGACCAACAGTGATAAGAAAGGCCTTACACTGGACCAGTCCCACTCTCTGACCAACAGTGACAAGAAAGGCCTTACACAGGACCAATACCACTCTCTGACCAAAGTGACAAGGAAGGCCTTACACTGGACCAATTACATTCTCTGACCAACTGTGACAAGAATGGCCTTACACTGGACCCATCTCATTCTCTGACCAATAGTGACAAGATAAGCCATTCACTGGACCAATCACATTCTCTGACCATCAGTGACAAGAGAGAACTTACACTGAACTAATCCCATTCTCTGACCAGCAGTGATAACGCCTTACACTGGACCAATCCCATTCTCTGACCAACAGTGAAAAGGCTTTAACATTGGATCAATCTCATTCTCTGACCAACAGTGACAAGAAAGGCCTTACACTGGACCAATCCCACTCTCTGACCAACAGTGACAAGGCCTTAAGACTAAACCAATACCATTCTCTGACCAACAGTAACAAGAAAGGCCCTAAACTGGACCAATCCCACTCTCTGACCAACAGTGACAAGGCCTTAACACTGGACCAATCTCATTCTCTGACCAACAGTGACAAGAAAGGCCTTACACTGGACAAATACCATTCCTGTCCAACAGTGACAAGAAAGGTCTTACACTGGACCAATCCAACTCTATGACCAACAATGAGAAGAACTTAACACTGAACCAATCCCATTTTCTGACCAACTGTGACAAGGCCTTACATTGGACCAATCCCACTATGACCAACAATGACAAGGCCTTACACTGGACCAATCCCATTCTCTGACCAACAGTGACAAGAAAGGCCTTACACTGGACCAATCCCATTCTCTGACCAACAGTGACAAGAAAGGCCTTACACTGGACCAATCCCATTCTCTGACCAACAGTGACAAGAAAGGCCTTACACTGGACCAATCCCATTCTCTGACCAACAGTGACAAGAAAGGCCTTACACTGGACCAATCCCATTCTCTGACCAACAGTGACAAGAAAGGTCTTACACTGGACCAATCCCACTATGACCGACAGTGACAAGGCCTTACAATGGACCAATCCCATTCTATGACGAATAGTGACAAGAAAAGCCTTACACTGGCCCAATCCAACTCTCTGACCAACAGTGACAAGGCCTTACACTGGACCAATCCCATTCTCTGACCAACAGTAACAAGAAAGGTCTTACACAGGACTAATCCCACTCTCTGACCAACAGTGACAAGAAAGGCCTTACACTGGACCAATCCCACTTTCAGACCAAGAGTGACAAGAAAAGCCTTACACTAGACCAATCCAATTCTATGACCAACAGTGACAAGAAAGGCCTTACACTGGAGCAATCCCATTCTCTGAACAACAGTGACAAGAAAGGCCTTACACTGGACCAATCCCACTCTCTGACCAACAGTGACAAGGCCTTACACGGGACCAATCCCACTCTCTGACTAACAGTGACAAGAAAGGCCTTACGTTGGAGCAATCCCACTTTCTGACCAACAGTGACAAGAAAGGCCTTACACTGGACCAATCCCATTCTATGACCAACAGTGACAAGAAAGGCCTTACACTGGACCAATACCATTCTCTGACCAACAGTGACAAGAAAGGCCTTACACTGGACCAATCCCACTTTCTGACCAACAGTGACAAGGCCTTACACTGGACCAATCCCACTCTCTGACCAACAGTGACAAGAAAGGCCTTACACTGGACCAATCCCACTCTCTGACCAACAGTGTAAAGCAAGGACTTACGCTGGACCAATCCCACTCTCTGACCAACAGTGACAATGCCTTACACTGGACCATTCCTATTCTCTGACCAACAGTAACAAGAAAAGCCATACACTGGACTACTCCCACTCTCTGACCAACAGTGACAAGATAGGCCTTACACTGGACCAATCCCATTCTCTGACCAACAGTGAGAAGAAAGGCCTTACACTGGACCAATCCCACTCTCTGACCAACAGTGACAAGAAAAGCCTTACACTGGATCAATCTTAATCTCTGACCAACAGTGACAAGAAAGGCCTTACACTGGCCCAATCCAACTCTCTGAACAACAGTGACAAGGCCTTACACTGATCAATCCCACTCTCTGACCAACAATGACAAGGCCTTACACTGGACCAATTCCATTATCTGACCAACAGTAATAAGAATGGTCTTACACAGGACAAATCCCGCTCTCTGACCAACAGTAACAAAGCCTTACACTGGACCAATCCTAATTATCTGATCAACAGTGACAAGGCCGTAACACTGAACCAATCTCATTCTCTGACCAACAGTGACAAGAAAGGCCTTACACTTGACCAATCCCATTCTCTGACCAACAGTGACAGGAAAGGCCTGAAACTGAACCAATCCCACTCTTTGATAAACAGTGACAACAAAGGCCTTAGACTGGACCAATCCCACTATCAGACCAACTGTGACAGGGCGTTACACTGGACCAGTCCCATTCTCTGACCAACAGCGACAAGAAAGGCCTTACACTGGACCAATCAGATTCTCTGACCAAAAGTGATAAGAAAGGCCTTACAATCGACCAATCCCACTCTTTGACCAACAGTGACAAGAAAGGCCTTACAATGGACCAATCCACTTTCTTACCAACAGTGACAAGAAAGGCCTTACACTGGACCAATACCATTCTCTGACCAACAGTGACAAGAAAGGTCTTACACTGGACTAAACCAACTCTCTGACCAACAACGAGAAGGACTTAACAGTGAACCAATCCCATTCTCTGACCAACTGTGACAGGGCCTTACATTGGACCAATCAGATTCTCTGACCAACAGTGATAAGAAATGCCTTACAATGGACCAATCCAACTCTCTGACCAACAGTGACAAGAAGGCCTTACACTGGACCCATCTCACTGTCTGACCAACAGTAACAAGAATGGCCATACACTGGACCAATCCCACTCTCTGACCAACAGTGACAAGAATGGCCTGAAACTGGACCAATCCCATTCTCTGGCCAACAGTGGCAAGAAAGGCCTTACACAGGACCGATCCCACTTTCTGACCAACAGTGACAAGAAAGGCCTTACACTGGACCGATCCCATTCTATGACCAACAGTGACAAGAAAGGCCTTACACTGGACCAATCCCATTCTCTGACCAACAGAGACAAGAAAGGCCTTACACTGGACCAATCCCACTCTCTGACCAACAGTGACAAGAATGGCCTTACACTGGACCAATTCCACTCTCTGACCAACAGTGACAAGAAAAGCCTTACACTGGACCAATCCCACTCTCTGATCAACATTGACAATGCCTTACACTGGACCATTACCATTCTCTGAACAACAGCAACAAGAAAGACCATACACTGGACCACTCCCACTCTCTGACCAACAGTGACAAGAAAGGTCTTACACTGGACCAATCCCATTCTCTGACCAACAGTGACAAGAAAGGCCTTACACTGGACCAATCCCACTCACTGACCAACAGTGACAAGAAAGGCCTTACACTGGACCAATCCCACTCTCTGACCAACAGTAACAAGAAAGGTGTTATCCTGGACAAATCACACTCACTGTCCAACAGTGACAAGGCCTTACACTGGACCAATCCCGCTCTCTGACCAACAGTGACAAGGCCTTACACTAGACCAATCCCATTCTCTGACCAACATTGACAAGAAAGGTCTTACACTGGACCAATCCCACTCTCTGACCAACCGTAACAAGAAAAGCCTTACACTGGACCAGTCCCACTCTCTGACCAACAGTGACAAGGCCTTAACTCTGGACCAATCTCATTCTCTAACCAACAGTGACAAGAAAGGCCTTACACTGGACCAATATCATTCTCTGACCAACAGTGACAAGAAAGGTCTTACACTGGACCAATCCAACTCTCTGACCAACAATGAGAAGGACTTAACAGTGAACCAATCCCATTCTCTGACCCACTGTGACAAGGCCTTATATTGGACCAATCCCACTATGACCAACCGTTACAAGGTCTTAATATGCTCCAATCCCATTCTCTGATAAACAGTGACAAGAAAGGCCTTACACTGGACCAATCCCATTCTCTGACCAACAGTGACAAGAAAGGCCTTACACTGGACCAATCCCATTATCTGACCAACAGTAACAAGAAAGGTCTTACACAGGACAAATCCCACTCTCTGACCAACAGTAAAAAGTCCTTACACTGGACCAATCCCACTTATCTGATCAACAGTGACAAGGCCTTAACGCTGGACCAATCTCATTCTATGACCAACAGTGACAAGAAAGGCCTTACACTGGACCAATCCCACTCTCTGACCAACAGTGACAAGGCCTTAACACTGGACCAATCTCATTCTCTGACCAACAGTGACAAGAAAGGCCTTACACTGGACCAATACCACTCTCTGACCAAAGTGACAAGAAAGGCCTTACAGTGGACCAATCCACTTTCTTACCAAAAGTGACAAGAAAGGCCTTACACTGGACCAATTACATTCTCTGACCAACAGTGACAAGAAAGGCCTTACACTGGACCAATCCCACTCTCTGACCAACAGTGACAAGAAAGGCCTTACACTGGACCAATCCCACTCTCTGACCAACAGTGACAAGGACTTACACTGAACCAATCCCACTTTCTGACCAAAAGTGACAGGGCCTTACACTGGCCCAATCCCACTCTCTGACCAACAGTGACAAGGCCTTACACTGGACCAATTACATTCTCTGACCAACAGTGACAAGAAAGGCCTTACACTGGACCAATCCCACTCTCTGACCAACAGTGACAAGAAAGGCCTTACACTGGACCAATCCCATTTTCTAGCCAACAGTGTCAAGCAAGGACTCACACTGGACCAATCCCACTCTCTGACCAACAGTGACAATGCCTTACACTGGACCATTCCCATTCTCTGACCAACAGTAACAAGAAAGGCCATACACAGGACCAATCCCATTATCTGACAAACAGTAACAAGAAAGGTCTTACACAGGACAAATCCCACTCTCTGACCAACAGTAACAAGACCTTACACTGGACCAATCCCACTAATCTGATCATCAGAGACAAGGCCATAACACTGGTCCAATCTCATTCTCTGACCAACAGTGACAAGAAAGGACTTAAACTGGACCAATCCCACTATCTGACCAACAGTGACAAGTCCTTAAAAATGGACCAGTCCCACTCTCTGACCAACAGTGACAAGAAAGGCCTTACACTGGACCAATACCACTCTCTGACCAACCTGACAAGAAAGGCCTTACACTGGACCAATCCACTTTCTTACCAGCAGTGACAAGAAAGGCCTTACACTGGACCAATCCCATTCTCTGACCAACACTGACAAGAAAGGCCTGAAACTGAACCAATCCCACTCTTTGATCAACAGTGACAAGAAAGGCCTTAGACTGGACCAATCCCACTATCTGACCAACAGTGACAAGGCCTTACACTGGACCAGTACCATTCTCTGACCAACAGTGACAAGAAAGGACTTATACTGGACCAATACCACTCTCTGACCAAAGTGACAAGAAAGGCCTTAAACTGGACCAATCCTACTCTCTGACCAACAGTGACAAGAAAGGCCTTACACTGGACAAATCCACTTTCATACCAACAGTGACAAGAAAGGCCTTACACTGGACCAATACCATTCTCTGACCAACAGTGACAAGAAAGGTCTTACACTGGACCAATCCAACTCTCTGACTAACAATGAGAAGGACATAACAGTGAACCAATCCCATTCTCTGACCAACTGTGACAAGGCCTTACATTGGACCAATCCCACTATGACCAACAGTGACAATGCCTTAATATGCTGCAATCCCATTCTCTGACCAACAGTGACAAGAAAGGCCTTACACTGGACCAATCCCATTCTCTGACCAACAGTGACAAGAAAGGCCTTACACTGGACCAATCCCATTATCTGACCAACAGTAACAAGAAAGGTCTTACACAGGACAAATCCCACTATCTGACCAACAGTAACAAGGCCTTACACTGGACCAATCCCACTTATCTGATCAACAGTGACAAGGCCTTAACACTGGACCAATCTCATTCTCTGACCAACAGTGACAAGAAAGGCCTTACACTGGACCAATTCCACTATCTGACCAACAGTGACAAGGCCTTACACTGGACCAGTCCCAATCTCTGACCAACAGTCATATGAAAGGCCTTACACTGGACCAATACCACTCTCTGACCAAAGTGACAAGAAAGGCCTTACACTGGACCAATCCACTTTCTTACCAAAAGTGACAAGAAAATCCTTACACTGGACCAATTACATTCTCTGACCAACAGTGACAAGAAAGGCCTTCCACTGGACCAATCCCACTGTCTGACCAACACTGACATGAAAGGCCTTACACTGGACCAATCCCACTTTCTGACCAACATTGACAAGCAAGGACTTACACTGGACCAATCCCACTCTCTGACCAACAGTGACAAGGCCTTACACTGGACCAATGCCACTCTCTGACCAAAGTGACAAGAAAGGCCTTACACTGGACCAATCCACTTTCTTACCAACAGTGACAGGAAATACATTACACAGGACCAATCCCACTCTCTGACCAACAGTGACAAGAAAGGCCTTACACTGGACCAATTCCACTCTCTAACCAAGAGTGACAAGAAAGGCCTTACACTGGACCAATCCCACTCTCTGACCAACAGTGACAATGCCTTACACTGGACAATTCCCATTCTCTGACCAACACTAACAAGAAAGACCATACACTGGACCACTCCCACTCTGTGACCAACAGTGACAAGAAAGGTCTTACACTGGACCATTCCCATTCTCTGACCAACAGTGACAAGAAAGGCCTTACAATGGACCAATCCCACTCTCTGACCAACAGTGACAAGGCCTTACACTGGACCAATCCCACTCTCTGACCAACAGTGACGAGAAAAGCCTTACACTGGACCAATCCCACTCTCTGACCAACAGTGACAACATAGGCTTTACACTGGACCAATCCCATTCTCTGACCAACAGTGACAGAAACGGCCTTACACTGGACCAATCCCACTCTCTGACCAACAGTGACAAGAAAGGACTTACACTGGACCAATCTTACTCTCTGACCAACAGTGACATGGCCTTACACTGGACCAATACGATTCTCTTACCAACAGTGACAAGATAGGCTTTACACTGGACCAATCCCATTCTCTGACCAACAGTGACAGGAACGGCCTTACACTGGACCAATCCACTCTCTGACCAACAGTGAAAAGAAAGGCCTTACACTGGACCAATCCCACAATGACCAACAGTGACATGGCCTTACACTGGACCAATACGATTCTCTTACCAACAGTGACAAGAAGGCCTTACACTGGCCCAATTCAACTCTCTGACCAACAAGAAAGGCCTTACACTGACCAATCCGACTCTCTGACCAACAATGACAAGGCCTTACACTGGACCAATTCCATTATCTGACCAACAGTAAAAAGAAAGGTTTTACACAGGACAAATCCCACTCTCTGACCTACAGTAACAAGGCCTTACACTGGACCAATCCCACTTATCTGATCTACAGTGACAAGGCCTTAACACTGGACCAATCTCATTCTCTGACCAACAGTGACAGGAAAGGCCTTACACTGGACCAATCCCATTCTCTGACCAACAGTGACAAGAAAGGCTTGAAACTGAACCAATCCCACTATTTGATCAACAGTGACAAGAAAGGCCTTACACTGGACCAATCCCATTCTCTGACCAACAGTGACAAGAAAGGCCTTACACTGGACCAATCCCATTCTCTGACCAACAGTGACAAGAAAGGTCTTACACTGGACCAATCCCACTATGACCGACAGTGACAAGGCCTTACAATGGACCAATCCCATTCTATGACGAATAGTGACAAGAAAAGCCTTACACTGGCCCAATCCAACTCTCTGACCAACAGTGACAAGGCCTTACACTGGACCAATCCCATTCTCTGACCAACAGTAACAAGAAAGGTCTTACACAGGACTAATCCCACTCTCTGACCAACAGTGACAAGAAAGGCCTTACACTGGACCAATCCCACTTTCAGACCAAGAGTGACAAGAAAAGCCTTACACTAGACCAATCCAATTCTATGACCAACAGTGACAAGAAAGGCCTTACACTGGAGCAATCCCATTCTCTGAACAACAGTGACAAGAAAGGCCTTACACTGGACCAATCCCACTCTCTGACCAACAGTGACAAGGCCTTACACGGGACCAATCCCACTCTCTGACTAACAGTGACAAGAAAGGCCTTACGTTGGAGCAATCCCACTTTCTGACCAACAGTGACAAGAAAGGCCTTACACTGGACCAATCCCATTCTATGACCAACAGTGACAAGAAAGGCCTTACACTGGACCAATACCATTCTCTGACCAACAGTGACAAGAAAGGCCTTACACTGGACCAATCCCACTTTCTGACCAACAGTGACAAGGCCTTACACTGGACCAATCCCACTCTCTGACCAACAGTGACAAGAAAGGCCTTACACTGGACCAATCCCACTCTCTGACCAACAGTGTAAAGCAAGGACTTACGCTGGACCAATCCCACTCTCTGACCAACAGTGACAATGCCTTACACTGGACCATTCCTATTCTCTGACCAACAGTAACAAGAAAAGCCATACACTGGACTACTCCCACTCTCTGACCAACAGTGACAAGATAGGCCTTACACTGGACCAATCCCATTCTCTGACCAACAGTGAGAAGAAAGGCCTTACACTGGACCAATCCCACTCTCTGACCAACAGTGACAAGAAAAGCCTTACACTGGATCAATCTTAATCTCTGACCAACAGTGACAAGAAAGGCCTTACACTGGCCCAATCCAACTCTCTGAACAACAGTGACAAGGCCTTACACTGATCAATCCCACTCTCTGACCAACAATGACAAGGCCTTACACTGGACCAATTCCATTATCTGACCAACAGTAATAAGAATGGTCTTACACAGGACAAATCCCGCTCTCTGACCAACAGTAACAAAGCCTTACACTGGACCAATCCTAATTATCTGATCAACAGTGACAAGGCCGTAACACTGAACCAATCTCATTCTCTGACCAACAGTGACAAGAAAGGCCTTACACTTGACCAATCCCATTCTCTGACCAACAGTGACAGGAAAGGCCTGAAACTGAACCAATCCCACTCTTTGATAAACAGTGACAACAAAGGCCTTAGACTGGACCAATCCCACTATCAGACCAACTGTGACAGGGCGTTACACTGGACCAGTCCCATTCTCTGACCAACAGCGACAAGAAAGGCCTTACACTGGACCAATCAGATTCTCTGACCAAAAGTGATAAGAAAGGCCTTACAATCGACCAATCCCACTCTTTGACCAACAGTGACAAGAAAGGCCTTACAATGGACCAATCCACTTTCTTACCAACAGTGACAAGAAAGGCCTTACACTGGACCAATACCATTCTCTGACCAACAGTGACAAGAAAGGTCTTACACTGGACTAAACCAACTCTCTGACCAACAACGAGAAGGACTTAACAGTGAACCAATCCCATTCTCTGACCAACTGTGACAGGGCCTTACATTGGACCAATCAGATTCTCTGACCAACAGTGATAAGAAATGCCTTACAATGGACCAATCCAACTCTCTGACCAACAGTGACAAGAAGGCCTTACACTGGACCCATCTCACTGTCTGACCAACAGTAACAAGAATGGCCATACACTGGACCAATCCCACTCTCTGACCAACAGTGACAAGAATGGCCTGAAACTGGACCAATCCCATTCTCTGGCCAACAGTGGCAAGAAAGGCCTTACACAGGACCGATCCCACTTTCTGACCAACAGTGACAAGAAAGGCCTTACACTGGACCGATCCCATTCTATGACCAACAGTGACAAGAAAGGCCTTACACTGGACCAATCCCATTCTCTGACCAACAGAGACAAGAAAGGCCTTACACTGGACCAATCCCACTCTCTGACCAACAGTGACAAGAATGGCCTTACACTGGACCAATTCCACTCTCTGACCAACAGTGACAAGAA
This sequence comes from Eledone cirrhosa, assembly GCA_964016885.1. NCBI lineage: Eukaryota > Metazoa > Mollusca > Cephalopoda > Octopoda > Eledonidae > Eledone > Eledone cirrhosa. The sequence continues at coordinate 4,414,878 of OZ024742.1, read as the reverse complement.
AAGCCTTACACTGGACCAATCCCACTCTCTGATCAACATTGACAATGCCTTACACTGGACCATTACCATTCTCTGAACAACAGCAACAAGAAAGACCATACACTGGACCACTCCCACTCTCTGACCAACAGTGACAAGAAAGGTCTTACACTGGACCAATCCCATTCTCTGACCAACAGTGACAAGAAAGGCCTTACACTGGACCAATCCCACTCACTGACCAACAGTGACAAGAAAGGCCTTACACTGGACCAATCCCACTCTCTGACCAACAGTAACAAGAAAGGTGTTATCCTGGACAAATCACACTCACTGTCCAACAGTGACAAGGCCTTACACTGGACCAATCCCGCTCTCTGACCAACAGTGACAAGGCCTTACACTAGACCAATCCCATTCTCTGACCAACATTGACAAGAAAGGTCTTACACTGGACCAATCCCACTCTCTGACCAACCGTAACAAGAAAAGCCTTACACTGGACCAGTCCCACTCTCTGACCAACAGTGACAAGGCCTTAACTCTGGACCAATCTCATTCTCTAACCAACAGTGACAAGAAAGGCCTTACACTGGACCAATATCATTCTCTGACCAACAGTGACAAGAAAGGTCTTACACTGGACCAATCCAACTCTCTGACCAACAATGAGAAGGACTTAACAGTGAACCAATCCCATTCTCTGACCCACTGTGACAAGGCCTTATATTGGACCAATCCCACTATGACCAACCGTTACAAGGTCTTAATATGCTCCAATCCCATTCTCTGATAAACAGTGACAAGAAAGGCCTTACACTGGACCAATCCCATTCTCTGACCAACAGTGACAAGAAAGGCCTTACACTGGACCAATCCCATTATCTGACCAACAGTAACAAGAAAGGTCTTACACAGGACAAATCCCACTCTCTGACCAACAGTAAAAAGTCCTTACACTGGACCAATCCCACTTATCTGATCAACAGTGACAAGGCCTTAACGCTGGACCAATCTCATTCTATGACCAACAGTGACAAGAAAGGCCTTACACTGGACCAATCCCACTCTCTGACCAACAGTGACAAGGCCTTAACACTGGACCAATCTCATTCTCTGACCAACAGTGACAAGAAAGGCCTTACACTGGACCAATACCACTCTCTGACCAAAGTGACAAGAAAGGCCTTACAGTGGACCAATCCACTTTCTTACCAAAAGTGACAAGAAAGGCCTTACACTGGACCAATTACATTCTCTGACCAACAGTGACAAGAAAGGCCTTACACTGGACCAATCCCACTCTCTGACCAACAGTGACAAGAAAGGCCTTACACTGGACCAATCCCACTCTCTGACCAACAGTGACAAGGACTTACACTGAACCAATCCCACTTTCTGACCAAAAGTGACAGGGCCTTACACTGGCCCAATCCCACTCTCTGACCAACAGTGACAAGGCCTTACACTGGACCAATTACATTCTCTGACCAACAGTGACAAGAAAGGCCTTACACTGGACCAATCCCACTCTCTGACCAACAGTGACAAGAAAGGCCTTACACTGGACCAATCCCATTTTCTAGCCAACAGTGTCAAGCAAGGACTCACACTGGACCAATCCCACTCTCTGACCAACAGTGACAATGCCTTACACTGGACCATTCCCATTCTCTGACCAACAGTAACAAGAAAGGCCATACACAGGACCAATCCCATTATCTGACAAACAGTAACAAGAAAGGTCTTACACAGGACAAATCCCACTCTCTGACCAACAGTAACAAGACCTTACACTGGACCAATCCCACTAATCTGATCATCAGAGACAAGGCCATAACACTGGTCCAATCTCATTCTCTGACCAACAGTGACAAGAAAGGACTTAAACTGGACCAATCCCACTATCTGACCAACAGTGACAAGTCCTTAAAAATGGACCAGTCCCACTCTCTGACCAACAGTGACAAGAAAGGCCTTACACTGGACCAATACCACTCTCTGACCAACCTGACAAGAAAGGCCTTACACTGGACCAATCCACTTTCTTACCAGCAGTGACAAGAAAGGCCTTACACTGGACCAATACCATTCTCTGACCAACACTGACAAGAAAGGCCTGAAACTGAACCAATCCCACTCTTTGATCAACAGTGACAAGAAAGGCCTTAGACTGGACCAATCCCACTATCTGACCAACAGTGACAAGGCCTTACACTGGACCAGTACCATTCTCTGACCAACAGTGACAAGAAAGGACTTATACTGGACCAATACCACTCTCTGACCAAAGTGACAAGAAAGGCCTTAAACTGGACCAATCCTACTCTCTGACCAACAGTGACAAGAAAGGCCTTACACTGGACAAATCCACTTTCATACCAACAGTGACAAGAAAGGCCTTACACTGGACCAATACCATTCTCTGACCAACAGTGACAAGAAAGGTCTTACACTGGACCAATCCAACTCTCTGACTAACAATGAGAAGGACATAACAGTGAACCAATCCCATTCTCTGACCAACTGTGACAAGGCCTTACATTGGACCAATCCCACTATGACCAACAGTGACAATGCCTTAATATGCTGCAATCCCATTCTCTGACCAACAGTGACAAGAAAGGCCTTACACTGGACCAATCCCATTCTCTGACCAACAGTGACAAGAAAGGCCTTACACTGGACCAATCCCATTATCTGACCAACAGTAACAAGAAAGGTCTTACACAGGACAAATCCCACTATCTGACCAACAGTAACAAGGCCTTACACTGGACCAATCCCACTTATCTGATCAACAGTGACAAGGCCTTAACACTGGACCAATCTCATTCTCTGACCAACAGTGACAAGAAAGGCCTTACACTGGACCAATTCCACTATCTGACCAACAGTGACAAGGCCTTACACTGGACCAGTCCCAATCTCTGACCAACAGTCATATGAAAGGCCTTACACTGGACCAATACCACTCTCTGACCAAAGTGACAAGAAAGGCCTTACACTGGACCAATCCACTTTCTTACCAAAAGTGACAAGAAAATCCTTACACTGGACCAATTACATTCTCTGACCAACAGTGACAAGAAAGGCCTTCCACTGGACCAATCCCACTGTCTGACCAACACTGACATGAAAGGCCTTACACTGGACCAATCCCACTTTCTGACCAACATTGACAAGCAAGGACTTACACTGGACCAATCCCACTCTCTGACCAACAGTGACAAGGCCTTACACTGGACCAATGCCACTCTCTGACCAAAGTGACAAGAAAGGCCTTACACTGGACCAATCCACTTTCTTACCAACAGTGACAGGAAATACATTACACAGGACCAATCCCACTCTCTGACCAACAGTGACAAGAAAGGCCTTACACTGGACCAATTCCACTCTCTAACCAAGAGTGACAAGAAAGGCCTTACACTGGACCAATCCCACTCTCTGACCAACAGTGACAATGCCTTACACTGGACAATTCCCATTCTCTGACCAACACTAACAAGAAAGACCATACACTGGACCACTCCCACTCTGTGACCAACAGTGACAAGAAAGGTCTTACACTGGACCATTCCCATTCTCTGACCAACAGTGACAAGAAAGGCCTTACAATGGACCAATCCCACTCTCTGACCAACAGTGACAAGGCCTTACACTGGACCAATCCCACTCTCTGACCAACAGTGACGAGAAAAGCCTTACACTGGACCAATCCCACTCTCTGACCAACAGTGACAAGCAAGGACTTACACTGGACCATTCCCATTCTCTGACCAACAGTAACAAGAAAGGCCATACACTGGACCAGTCCCACTCTCTGACCAACAGTGACAACATAGGCTTTACACTGGACCAATCCCATTCTCTGACCAACAGTGACAGAAACGGCCTTACACTGGACCAATCCCACTCTCTGACCAACAGTGACAAGAAAGGACTTACACTGGACCAATCTTACTCTCTGACCAACAGTGACATGGCCTTACACTGGACCAATACGATTCTCTTACCAACAGTGACAAGATAGGCTTTACACTGGACCAATCCCATTCTCTGACCAACAGTGACAGGAACGGCCTTACACTGGACCAATCCACTCTCTGACCAACAGTGAAAAGAAAGGCCTTACACTGGACCAATCCCACAATGACCAACAGTGACATGGCCTTACACTGGACCAATACGATTCTCTTACCAACAGTGACAAGAAGGCCTTACACTGGCCCAATTCAACTCTCTGACCAACAAGAAAGGCCTTACACTGACCAATCCGACTCTCTGACCAACAATGACAAGGCCTTACACTGGACCAATTCCATTATCTGACCAACAGTAAAAAGAAAGGTTTTACACAGGACAAATCCCACTCTCTGACCTACAGTAACAAGGCCTTACACTGGACCAATCCCACTTATCTGATCTACAGTGACAAGGCCTTAACACTGGACCAATCTCATTCTCTGACCAACAGTGACAGGAAAGGCCTTACACTGGACCAATCCCATTCTCTGACCAACAGTGACAAGAAAGGCTTGAAACTGAACCAATCCCACTATTTGATCAACAGTGACAAGAAAGGCCTTACACTGGACCAATCCACTTTCTTACCAACAGTGACAAGAAAGGCCTTACACTGGACCAATACCATTCTCTGACCAACAGTGACAAGAAAGGTCTTACACTGGACCAATCCAACTCTCTGACCAACAATGCGAAGGACTTAAAGTGTACCAATCCCATTCTCTGACCAACCGTGACAAGGCCTTAAATTGGACCAATCCCACTATGACCAACAGTGACAAGGCCTTAATATGCTCCAATCCCATTCTCTGACCAACAGTGACAAGAAAGGCCGTTCACTGGACCAATCCCATTCTCTGACCAACAGTGAAAAGAAAGGCCTTACACTGGACCAATCCCATTCTCTGTCCAACAGTGACAAGAAAGGCGTTACACTGGACCAATCCCATTATCTGACCAACAGTAACAAGAAAGGTCTTACACAGGACAAATCCCACTCTCTGACCTACAGTAACAAGTCCTTACACTGGACCAATCCCACTTATCTGATCAACAGTGACAAGGCCTTAACACTGGACCAATCTCATTCTCTGACCAACAGTGACAAGAAAGGCCTTACACTGGACCAATCCACTTTCTTACCAAAAGTGACAAGAAAGGCCTTACACTGGACCAATCCCACTCGCTGACCAACATTAACAAGGTCTTACAGTGGACCAATCCCACTCTCTGACCAACGGTGACAAGAAAGGACTTACACTGGACCAATCCCACTCGCTGACCAACATTGACAAGGCCTTACAGTGGACCAATCCCACTCTCTGACCAACGGTGACAAGAAAGGTCTTACACTGGACCAATCCCATTCTCTGACCAACAGTGACAAGAAAGGCCTTACACTGGACCAATCCCACTCTCTGACCAACAGTGATAAGAAAGGCCTTACACTGGACCAATCCCACTCTCTGACCAACAGTGACAAGAAAGGCCTTACACTGGACCGATCCCACTTTCTGACCAACAGTGACAAGAAGGGCCTTACACTGGATCAATCCCATTCTATGACCAACAGTGACAAGAAAGGCCTTACACTGGACCAATACCTTTCTCTGACCAACAGTGACAAGAAAGGCCTTACACTGGACCAATCCCACTATGACCAACAGTGACAAGGCCTTACACTGACCCAATCCAAATCTCTGACAAACAGTGACAAGGCCTTACACTGATCAATCCGACTCTCTAACCAACAATGGCAAGGCCTTACACTGGAACAATTCCATTATCTGACCAACAGTAAAAAGAAAGGTTTTACACAGGACAAATCCCACTCTCTGATCAACAGTAACAAGGCCTTACACTGGACCAATCCCACTTATCTGATCAACAGTGACAAGGCCTTAACACTGGACCAATCTCATTCTCTGACCAACAGTGACAGGAAAGGCCTTACACTGGACCAATCCCATTCTCTGACCAACAGTGACAAGAAAGGCCTGAAACTGAACCAATCCCACTCTTTGATCAACAGTGACAAGAAAGGCCTTAGACTGGACCAATCCCACTATCTGACCAACAGTGACAAGGCCTTACACTGGACCAGTCCCATTCTCTGACCAACAGTGACAAGAAAGGACTTATACTGGACCAATACCACTCTCTGACCAAAGTGACAAGAAAGGCCTTACACTGGACCAATCAGATTCTCTGACCAACAGTGATAAGAAAGGCCTTACAATGGACAAATCCTACTCTCTGACCAACAGTGACAAGAAAGGCCTTACACTGGACTAATCCACTGTCATACCAACATTGACAAGAAAGGCCTTACACTGGACCAATACCATTCTCTGACCAACAGTGACAAGAAAGGTCTTACACTGGACCAATCCAACTCTCTGACTAACAATGAGAAGGACATAACAGTGAACCAATCCCATTCTCTGACCAAATGTGACAAGGCCTTACATTGGACCAATCACACTATGACCAACAGTGACAATGCCTTAATATGCTCCAATCCCATTCTCTCACCAACAGTGACAAGAAAGGCCTTACACTGGACCAATCCCATTCTCTGACCAAGAGTGACAAGATAGGCCTTACACTGGACCAATCCCATTCTCTGACCAACAGTGGCAAGAAAGGCCTTACACTGGACCAATCCCATTATCTGACCAACAGTAGCAAGAAAGGTCTTACGCAGGACAAATCCCACTCTCTAACCAACAGTAACAAGGCCTTACACTGGACCAATCCCACTTATCTGATCAACAGTGACAAGGCCTTATCACTGGCCCAATCTCATTCACTGACCAACAGTGACAAGAAAGGCCTTACACTGGACCAATTCCACTCTCTGACCAAAGTGACAAGAAAGGCCTTACACTGGACCAATCCACTTTCTTACCAAAAGTGACAAGAAAGTCCTTACACTGGACCAATTACATTCTCTGACCAACAGTGACAAGAAAGGCCTTACACTGGACCAATCCCACACTCTGACCAACAGTGACAAGAAAGGCCTTACACTGGACCAATCACACTGTCTGACCAACAGTGACATGAAAGGCCTTACACTGGACCAATCCCACTTTCTGACCAACATTGACAAGCAAGGACTTACACTGGACCAATCCCACTCTCTGACCAACAGTGATAAGGCCTTACACTGGACCAATCCCACTCTCTGACCAAAGTGACAAGAAAGGCCTTACACTGGACCAATCCACTTTCTTACCAAAAGTGACAAGAAAGGCCTTATACTGGACCAATCCCACTCTCTGACCAACAGTGACAAGAAAGGCATTACACTGGACCAATCCCACTCTTTGACCAACAGTGACAAGAAAGGCCTTACACTGGACCAATTCCACTCTCGGACCAAGAGTGACAAGAAAGGTCTTACACTGGACCATTCCCATTCTCTGACCAACAGTAACAAGAAAGAATATACACTGGACCACTCCCACTCTCTGACCAACAGTGACAAGAAAGGTCTTATATTGGACCAATCCCATTCTCTGACCAACAGTGACAAGAAAGGCCTTACGCTGGACCAATCCCACTCTCTGACCAACAGTGACAAGGCCTTACACTGGACCAATCCCACTCTCTGACCAACAGTGACAAGAAAAGCCTTACACTGGACCAATCCCACTCTCTGACCAACAGTGACAAGCAAGGACTTACACTGGACCATACCCATTCTCTGATCAACAGTAACAAGAAAGGCCATACACTGGACCAGTCCCACTCTCTGACCAACAGTGACAAGATAGGCTTTACACTGGACCAATCCCATTATCTGACCAACAGTGACAAGAAAGGCCTTACACATGACCAATCCCACTCTCTAACCGACAGTGACAAGAACGGCCTTACACTGGACCAATCCCATTCTCAGACCAACAGTGACAAGAAAGGACTTACACTGGACCAATCTTACTCTCTGACCAACAGTGACAAGAAAGGCCTTACACTGGACCAATCCCACTATGACCAACATTGACAAAGCCTTACATTGGACCAATACGATTCTCTTACCAACAGTGACAAGAAAGGCCTTACACTGGCCCAATTCAACTCTCTGACCAACAAGAAAGGCCTTACACTGACCAATCCGACTCTCTGACCAACAATGACAAGGCCTTACACTGGACCAATTCCATTATCTGACCAACAGTAAAAAGAAAGGTTTTACACAGGACAAATCCCACTCTCTGACCAACAGTAACAAGGCCTTACACTGGACCAATCCCACTCTCTGACCAACAGTGACAAGAAAGGCCTTACACTGGACCAATCCCAATCTCTGACCAACAGTGACAAGAAAGGACTTTCACTGGACCAATCCCACTCTCTGACCAACAGTGACAAGAAAGGCCTTACACTGGACCAATCCCACTTTCTGACCAACAGTGACAAGAAGGACCTTACACAGGATCAATCCCATTCTATGACCAAAATTGACAACAAAGGCCTTACACTGGACCAATACCATTCTCTGACCAACAGTGACAAGGCCTTACACTGGGCAAATCCGATTCTCTTACCAACAGTGACAAGGCCTTAATATGCTCCAATCCCATTCTCTGACCAACAGTGACAAGAAAGGCCTTACACTGGACCAATCCCATTCTCTGACCAACAGTGACAAGAAAGGCCTTACACTGGACCAATCCCATTCTCTGACCAACAGTGACAAGAAAGGCCTTACACTGGACCAATCCCATTATCTGACCAACAGTAACAAGAAAGGTTTTACACAGGACAAATCCCACTCTCTGATCAACAGTAACAAGGCCTTACACAGGACCAATCCCACTTATCTGATCAACAGTGACAAGGCCTTAACACTGAACCAATCTCATTCTCTGACCAACAGTGACAGGAAAGGCCTTACACTGGACCAATCCCATTCTTTGGCCAACAGTGACAAGAACGGCCTAAAACTGAACCAATCCCAATCTTTGAACAACAGTGACAAGAAAGGCCTTAGACTGGACCAATCCCACTATCTGACCAACAGTGACAAGGCCTTACACTGGACCAGTCCCATTCTCTGACCAACAGTGACAAGAAAGGACTTATACTGGACCAATACCACTCTCTGACTAAAGTGACAAGAAAGGCCTTACACTGGACCAATCAGATTCTCTGACCAACAGTGATAAGAAAGGCCTTACAATGGACCAATCCTACTCTCTGACCAACAGTGACAAGAAAGGCCTTACACTGGACCAATCCACTGTCATACCAACAATGAAAAGAAAGACCTTACACTGGACCAATACCATTCTCTGACCAACAGTGACAAGAAAGGTCTTACACTGGACCAATCCAACTCTCTGACCAACAATGAGAAGGACATAACAGTGAACCAATCCCATTCTCTGACCAAATGTGACAAGGCCTTACATTGGACCAATCACACTATGACCAACAGTGACAATGCCTTAATATGCTCCAATCCCATTCTCTGACCAACAGTGACAAGAAAGGCCTTACACTGGACCAATCCAATTCTCTGACCAACAGTGACAAGATAGGCCTTACACTGGACCAATCCCATTCTCTGACCAACAGTGACAAGAAAGGCCTTACACTGGACCAATCCCATTATCTGACCAACAGTAGCAAGAAAGGTCTTACGCAGGACACATCCCACTCTCTAACCAACAGTAACAAGGCCTTACACTGGACCAATCCCACTTATCTGATCAACAGTGACAAGGCCTTAACACTGGCCCAATCTCATTCTCTGACCAACAGTGACAAGAAAGGCCTTACACTGGACCAATTACACTATCTGACAAACAGTTACAAGGCCTTACACTGGACCAGTCCCAATCTCTGACCAACAGTCATATGAAAGGCCTTACACTGGACCAATACCACTCTCTGACCAAAGTGACAAGAAAGGCCTTACACTGGACCAATCCACTTTCTTACCAAAAGTGACAAGAAAGTCCTTACACTGGACCAATTACATTCTCTGACCAACAGTGACAAGAAAGGCCTTACACTGGACCAATCCCACTTTCTGACCAACAGTGACAAGAAGGGCCTTCCACAGGATCAATCCCATTCTATGACCAAAATTGACAAGAAAGGCCTTACACTGGACCAATACCATTCTCTGACCAACAGTGACAAGAAAGGCCTTACATTGGACCAATCCCACTATGACCAACAGTGACAAGGCCTTACACTGGGCAAATCTGATTCTCTTACCAACAGTGACAAGGCCTTAATATGCTCCAATCCCATTCTCTGACCAACAGTGACAAGAAAGGCCTTACACTGGACCAATCCCATTCTCTGACCAACAGTGACAAGAAAGGCCTTACACTGGACCAATCCCATTCTCTGACCAACAGTGACAAGAAAGGCCTTACACTGGACCAATCCCATTATCTGACCAACAGTAACAAGAAAGGTTTTACACAGGACAAATCCCACTCTCTGATCAACAGTAACAAGGCCTTACACAGGACCAATCCCACTTATCTGATCAACAGTGACAAGGCCTTAACACTGAACCAATCTCATTCTCTGACCAACAGTGACAGGAAAGGCCTTACACTGGACCAATCCCATTCTTTGGCCAATAGTGACAAGAAAGGCCTGAAACTGAACCAATCCCAATCTTTGATCAACAGTGACCAGAAAGGCCTTAGACTGGACCAATCCCACTATCTGACCAACAGTGACAAGGCCTTACACTGGACCAGTCCCATTCTCTGACCAACAGTGACAAGAAAGGACTTATACTGGACCAATACCACTCTCTGACCAAAGTGATAAGAAAGGCCTTACAATGGACCAATCCTACTCTCTGACCAACAGTGACAAGAAAGGCCTTACACTGGACCAATCCACTGTCATACCAAGAATGAAAAGAAAGACCTTACACTGGACCAATACCATTCTCTGACCAACAGTGACAAGAAAGGTCTTACACTGGACCAATCCAACTCTCTGACCAACAATGAGAAGGACATAACAGTGAACCAATCCCATTCTCTGACCAAATGTGACAAGGCCTTACATTGGACCAATCACACTATGACCAACAGTGACAATGCCTTAATATGCTCCAATCCCATTCTCTGACCAACAGTGACAAGAAAGGCCTTACACTGGACCAATCCCATTCTCTGACCAACAGTGACAAGATAGGCCTTACACTGGACCAATCCCATTCTCTGACCAACAGTCACAAGAAAGGCCTTACACTGGACCAATCCCATTATCTGACCAACAGTAGCAAGAAAGGTCTTACGCAGGACACATCCCACTCTCTAACCAACAGTAACAAGGCCTTACACTGGACCAATCCCACTTATCTGATCAACAGTGACAAGGCCTTAACACTGGCCCAATCTCATTCTCTGACCAACAGTGACAAGAAAGGCCTTACACTGGACCAATTACACTATCTGACCAACAGTTACAAGGCCTTACACTGGACCAGTCCCAATCTCTGACCAACAGTCATATGAAAGGCCTTACACTGGACCAATACCACTCTCTGACCAAAGTGACAAGAAAGGCTTTACACTGGACCAATCCACTTTCTTACCAAAAGTGACAAGAAAGTCCTTACACTGGACCAATTACATTCTCTGACCAACAGTGACAAGAAAGGCCTTACACTGGACCAATCCCACACTCTGACCAAATGTGACAAGAAAGGCCTTACACTGGACCAATCACACTGTCTGACCAATAGTGACATGAAAGGCCTTACACTGGACCAATCCCACTTTCTGACCAGCATTGACAAGCAAGGACTTACACTGGACCAATCCCACTCTCTGACCAACAGTGATAAGGCCTTGCACTGGACCAATCCCACTCTCTGACCAAAGAGACAAGAAAGGCCTTACACTGGCCCAATCCACTTTCTTACCAAAAGTGACAAGAAAGGCCTTACACTGGACCAATCCCACTCTCTGACCAACAGTGACAAGAAAGGCCTTACACTGGACCAATTCCACTCTCTGACCAAGAGTGACAAGAAAGGCCTTACACTGGACCAATCACACTCTCTGACCAACAGTGAAAATGCCTTACACTGGACCATTCCCATTCTCTGCGCAACAGTAACAAGAAAGACCATACACTGGACCTCTCCCACTCTCTGACCAACAGTGACAAGAAAGGACTTTCACTGGACCAATCCCACTCTCTGACCAACAGTGACAAGAAAGGCCTTACACTGGACCAATACCATTCTCTGACCAACAGTGACAAGAAAGGCCTTACATTGGACCAATCCCACTATGATCAACAGTGACAAGGCCTTACACTGGGCAAATCCGATTCTCTTACCAACAGTGACAAGGCCTTAATATGCTCCAATCCCATTCTCTGACCAACAGTGACAAGAAAGGCCTTACACTGGACCAATCCCATTCTCTGACCAACAGTGACAAGAAAGGCCTTACACTGGACCAATCCCATTCTCTGACCAACAGTGACAAGAAAGGCCTTACACTGGACCAATCCCATTATCTGACCAACAGTAACAAGAAAGGTTTTACACAGGACAAATCCCACTCTCTGATCAACAGTAACAAGGCCTTACACGGGACCAATCCCACTTATCTGATCAACAGTGACAAGGCCTTAACACTGAGCCAATCTCATTCTTTGACCAACAGTGACAGGAAAGGCTTTACACTGGACCAATCCCATTCTTTGGCCAACAGTGACAAGAAAGGCCTGAAACTGAACCAATCCCAATCTTTGATCAACAGTGACAAGAAAGGCCTTAGACTGGACCAATCCCACTATCTGACCAACAGTGACAATGCCTTACACTGGACCAGTCCCATTCTCTGACCAACAGTGACAAGAAAGGACTTATACTGGACCAATACCACTCTCTGACCAATGTGACAAGAAAGGCCTTACACTGGACCAATCAGATTCTCTGACCAACAGTGATAAGAAAGGCCTTACAATGGACCAATCCTACTCTCTGACCAACAGTGACAAGAAAGGCCTTACACTGGACCAATCCACTGTCATACCAACAATGAAAAGAAAGACCTTACACTGGACCAATACCATTCTCTGACCAACAGTGACAAGAAAGGTCTTACACTGGACCAATCCAACTCTCTGACCAACAATGAGAAGGACATAACAGTGAACCAATCCCATTCTCTGACCAAATGTGACAAGGCCTTACATTGGACCAATCACACTATGACCAACAGTGACAATGCCTTAATATGCTCCAATCCCATTCTCTGACCAACAGTGACAAGAAAGGCCTTACACTGGACCAATCCCATTCTCTGACCAACAGTGACAAGATAGGCCTTACACTGGACCAATCCCATTCTCTGACCAACAGTGACAAGAAAGGCCTTACACTGGACCAATCCCATTATCTGACCAACAGTAACAAGAAAGGTCTTACACAGGACAAATCCCACTATCTGACCAACAGTAACAAGGCCTTACACTGGACCAATCCCACTTATCTGATCAACAGTGACAAGGCCTTAACACTGGCCCAATCTCATTCTCTGACCAACAGTGACAAGAAAGGCCTTACACTGGACCAATTACACTATCTGACCAACAGTTACAAGGCCTTACACTGGACCAGTCCCAATCTCTGACCAACAGTCATATGAAAGGCCTTACACTGGACCAATACCACTTTCTGACCAAAGTGACAAGAAAGGCCTTACACTGGACCAATCCACTTTCTTACCAAAAGTGACAAGAAAGTCCTTACACTGGACCAATTACATTCTCTGACCAACAGTGACAAGAAAGGCCTTACACTGGAGCAATCCCACACTCTGACCAACAGTGACAAGAAAGGCCTTACACTGGACCAATCACACTGTCTGACCAACAGTGACATGAAAGGCCTTACACTGGACCAATCCCACTTTCTGACCAGCATTGACAAGCAAGGACTTACACTGGACCAATCCCACTCTCTGACCAACAGTGATAAGGCCTTACACTGGAGCAATCCCACTCTCTGACCAAAGAGACAAGAAAGGCCTTACACTGGCCCAATCCACTTTCTTACCAAAAGTGACAAGAAAGGCCTTACACTGGACCAATCCCACTCTCTGACCAACAGTGACAAGAAAGGCCTTACACTGGACCAATTCCACTCTCTGACCAAGCGTGACAAGAAAGGCCTTACACTGGACCAAACCCACTCTCTGACCAACAGTGAAAATGCCTTACACTGGACCATTCCCATTCTCTGACCAACAGTAACAAGAAAGACCATACACTGGACCAGTCCCACTCTCTGACCAACAGTGACAAGAAAGGTCTTACACTGGACCAATCCCATTCTCTGACCAACAGTGACAAGAAAGGCCTTACAATGGACCAATCCCACTCTCTGACCAACAGTGACATGAAAGGCCTTACACTGGACCAATCCCACTCTGACCAACAGTGACAAGGCCTTACAATGGACCAATCCCACTCTCTAACCAACAGTGACAAAAAAGCCTTACACTGGACCAATCCCTCTCTCTGACCAACAGTGACAAGCATGGACTTACACTGGACCATTCCCATTCTCTGACCAACAGTAACAAGAAAGGCATACACTGGACCAGTCCCACTCTCTGACCAACAGTGACAAGAAAGGCCTTACACTGGACCAATCGCACACTCTGACCAACAGTGACAAGAAAGGCCTTACACTGGACCAATCACACTGTCTGACCAACAGTGACATGAAAGGCCTTACACTGGACCAATCCCACTTTCTGACCAGCATTGACAAGCAAGGAGTTACACTGGACCAATCCCTCTCTCTGACCAACAGTGATAAGGCCTTACACTGGACCAATCCCACTCTCTGACCAACAGTGACAAGAAAGGCCTTACACTGGACCAATTCCACTCTCTGACCAAGAGTGACAAGAAAGGCCTTACACTGGACCAATCCCACTCTCTGACCAACAGTGACAATGACTTACACTGGACCATTCCCATTCTCTGACCAACAGTAACAAGAAAGACCATACAGTGGACCACTCCCACTCTCTGACCAACAGTGACAAGAAAAGCCTTACACTGGACCAATCCCACTCTCTGACCAACAGTGACAAGCAAGGACTTACACTGGACCAATCCCACTCTCTGTCCAACAGTGACAAGGCCTTACACTGGACCAATCCCACTCTCTGACCAACAGTGACAAGAAAAGCCTTACACTGGACCAATACCACTCTCTGACCAACAGTGACAAGCAAGGACTTACACTGGACCATTCCCATTCTCTCACCAACAGTAACAAAAAGGCCATACACTGGACCAGTCCCACTCTCTGACCAACAGTGACAAGATAGACTTTACACTGGACCAATTCCATTATCTGACAAACAGTGACAAGAAAGGCCTTACACTGGACCAATCCCACTCTCTAACCGACAGTGACAAGAACGGCCTTACACTGGACCAATCCCATTCTCTGTCCAACAGTGACAAGAAAGGACTTACACTGGACCAATCTTACTCTCTGACCAACAGTGACAAGAAAGGCCTTACACTGGACCAATCCCACTATGACCAACATTGACAAAGCCTTACACTGGACCAATACGATTCTCTTACCAACTGTGACAAGAAAGGTCTTACACTGGCCCAATTCAACTCTCTGACCAACAAGAAAGGCCTTACACTGACCAATCCGACTCTCTGACCAACAATGACAAGGCCTTACACTGGACCAATTCCATTATCTGACCAACAGTAAAAAGAAAGGTTTTACACAGGACAAATCCCACTCTCTGACCAACAGTAACAAGGCCTTACACTGGACCAATCCCACTCTCTGACCAACAGAGACACGAAAGGCCTTACACTGGACCAATCCCAATCTCTGACCAACAGTGACAAGAAAGGACTTTCACTGGACCAATCCCACTCTCTGACCAACAGTGACAAGAAAGGCCTTACACTGGACCAATCCCACTTTCTGACCAACAGTGACAAGAAGGGCCTTACACAGGATCAATCCCATTCTATGACCAAAATTGTAGAAAGGCCTTACACTGGACCAATACCATTCTCTGACCAACATTGACAAGAAAGGCCTTACATTGGACCAATCCCACTATGACCAACAGTGACAAGGCCTTAACCTGGGCAAATCCGATTCTCTTACCAACAGTGACAAGGCCTTAATATGCTCCAATCCCATTCTCTGACCAACAGTGACAAGAAAGGCCTTACACTGGACCAATCCCATTCTCTGACCAACAGTGACAAGAAAGGCCTTACACTGGACCAATCCCATTATCTGACCAACAGTAACAAGAAAGGTTTTACACAGGACAAATCCCACTCTCTGATCAACAGTAACAAGGCCTTACACAGGACCAATCCCACTTATCTGATCAACAGTGACAAGGCCTTAACACTGAACCAATCTCATTCTCTGACCAACAGTGACAGGAAAGGCCTTACACTGCACCAATCCCATTCTTTGGCCAACAGTGACAAGAAAGGCCTGAAACTGAACCAATCCCAATCTTTGATCAACAGTGACAAGAAAGGCCTTAGACTGGACCAATCCCACTATCTGACCAACAGTGACAAGGCCTTACACTGGACCAGTCCCATTCTCTGACCAACAGTGACAAGAAAGGACTTATACTGGACCAATACCACTCTCTGACCAAAGTGACAAGAAAGGCCTTACACTGGACCAATCAGATTCTCTGACCAACAGTGATAAGAAAGGCCTTACAATGGACCAATCCTACTCTCTGACCAACAGTGACAAGAAAGGCCTTACACTGGACCAATCCACTGTCATACCAACAGTGACAAGAAAGGCCTTACACTGGACCAATACCATCCTCTGACCAACAGTGACAAGAAAGGTCTTACACTGGACCAATCCAACTCTCTGACCAACAATGAGAAGGACATAACAGTGAACCAATCCCATTCTCTGACCAAATGTGACAAGGCCTTACATTGGACCAATCACACTATGACCAACTGTGACAATGTCTTAATATGCTCCAATCCCATTCTCTGACCAACAGTGACAAGATAGGCCTTACACTGGACCAATCCCATTCTCTGACCAACAGTGACAAGAAAGGCCTTACACTGGACCAATCCCATTATCAGACCAACAGTAGCAAGAAAGGTCTTACGCAGGATACATCCCACTCTCTAACCAACAGTAACAAGGCCTTACACTGGACCAATCCCACTTATCTAATCAACAGTGACAAGGACTTAACACTGGCCCAATCTCATTCTCTGACCAACAGTGACAAGAAAGGCCTTACACTGGACCAATTACACTATCTGACCAACAGTTACAAGGCCTTACACTGGACCAGTCCCAATCTCTGACCAACAGTCATATGAAAGGCCTTACACTGGACCAATACCACTCTCTGACGAAAGTGACAAGAAAGGCCTTACACTGGACCAATCCACTTTCTTACCAAAAGTGACAAGAAAGTCCTTACACTGGACCAATTACATTCTCTGACCAACAGTGACAAGAAAGGCCTTACACTGGACCAATCCCACACTCTGACCAACAGTGACAAGAAAGGCCTTACACTGGACCAATCCCACTGTCTGACCAACAGTGACAAGCAAGGACTTACACTGGACCATTCCCATTCTCTGACCAACAGTAACAAGAAAGGCCATACACTGGACCAGTCCCACTCTCTGACCAACAGTGACAAGATAGACTTTACACTGGACCAATTCCATTATCTGACCAACAGTGACAAGAAAGGACTTACACTGGACCAATCTTACTCTCTGACCAACAGTGACAAGAAAGGCCTTACACTGGACCAATCCCACTATGACCAACATTGACAAAGCCTTACACTGGACCAATACGATTCTCTTACCAACAGTGACAAGAAAGGCCTTACACTGGCCCAATTCAACTCTCTGACCAACAAGAAAGGCCTTACACTGACCAATCCGACTCTCTGACCAACAATGACAAGGCCTTACACTGGACCAATTCCATTATCTGAGCAACAGTAAAAAGAAAGGTTTTACACAGGACAAATCCCACTCTCTGACCAACAGTAACAAGGCCTTACACTGGACCAATCCCACTCTCTGACCAACAGTGACAAGAAAGGCCTTACACTGGACCAATCCCAATCTCTGACCAACAGTGACAAGAAAGGACTTTCACTGGACCAATCCCATTCTATGACCAAAATTGACAAGAAAGGCCTTACACTGGACCAATACCATTCTCTGACCAACAGTGACAAGAAAGGCCTTACACTGGACCAATCCCACTATGACCAACAGTGACAAGGCCTTACACAGGGCAAATCCGATTCTCTTACCAACAGTGACAAGAAAGGCCTTACACTGGACCAATCCCATTCTTTGACCAACAGTGACAAGAAAGGCCTGAAATGAACCAATCCCAATCTTTGATCAACAGTGACAAGGCCTTACACTGACCAATCCGACTCTCTAACCAACAATGACAAGGCCTTACACTGGACCAATTCCATTATCTGACCAATGGTAAAAAGAAAGGTTTTACACAGGACAAATCCCACTCTCTGATCAACAGTAACAAGGCCTTACACAGGACCAATCCCACTTATCTGATCAACAGTGACAAGGCCTTAACACTGAACCAATCTCATTCTCTGACCAACAGTGACAGGAAAGGCCTTACACTGGACCAATCCCATTCTTTGACCAACAGTGACAGGAAAGGCCTGAAATGAACCAATCCCAATCTTTGATCAACAGTGACAAGAAAGGCCTTAGACTGGACCAATCCCACTATCTGACCAACAGTGACAAGGCCTTACACTGGACCAGTCCCATTCTCTGACCAACAGTGACAAGAAAGGACTTATACTGGACCAATACCACTCTCTGACCAAAGTGACAAGAAAGGCCTTACACTGGACCAATCAGATTCTCTGACCAACAGTGATAAGAAAGGCCTTACAATGGACCAATCCTACTCTCGGACCAACAGTGACAAGAAAGGCCTTACACTGGACCAATCCACTGTCATACCAAAAGTGACAAGAAAGGCCTTACACTGGACAAATACCATTCTCTGACCAACAGTGACAAGAAAGGTCTTACACTGGACCAATCCAACTCTCTGACCAACAATGAGAAGGACATAACAGTGAACCAATCCCATTCTCTGACCAAATGTGACAAGGCCTTACATTGGACCAATCACACTATGACCAACAGTGACAATGCCTTAATATGCTCCAATCCCATTCTCTGACCAACAGTGACAAGAAAGGCCTTACACTGGACCAATCCCATTCTCTGACCAACAGTGACAAGATAGGCCTTACACTGGACCAATCCCATTCTCTGACCAACAGTGACAAGAAAGGCCTTACGCTTGACCAATCCCATTATCTGACCAACTGTAACAAGGCCTTAAGACTGGCCCAATCTCATTCTCTGAGCATCAGTGACAAGAAAGGCCTTACACTGGACCAATTACACTATCTGACCAACAGTTACAAGGCCTTACACTGGACCAGTCCCAATCTCTGACCAACAGTCATATGAAAGGCCTTAAACTGGACCAATACCACTCTCTGACCAAAGTGACAAGAAAGGCCTTACACTGGACCAATCCACTTTCTTACCAAAAGTGACAAGAAAGTCCTTACACTGGACCAATTACATTCTCTGACCAACAGTGACAAGAAAGGCCTTACACTGGACCAATGCCACACTCTGCCCAACAGTGACAAGAAAGGCCTTACACTGGAGCAATCCCACTATCTGACCAACAGTGACAATGCCTTACACTGGACCATTCCCATTCTCTGACCAACAGTAACAAGAAAGTCCATACACTGGACCACTCCCACTCTCTGACCAACAGTGACAAGAAAGGTCTTACACTGGACCAATCCCATTCTCTGACCAACAGTGACAAGAAAGGCCTTACAATGGACCAATCCCACTCTCTGACCAACAGTGACAAGAAAGGCCTTACACTGGACCAATCCCACTCTGACCAACAGTGACAAGGCCTTATACTGGACCAATCCCACTATCTGACCAACAGTGACAAGAAAAGCCTTACACTGGACCAATCGCACTCTCTGACCAACAGTGACAAGCATGGACTTACACTGGACCAATCCCACTCTCTGACCAACAGTGACAAGGCCTTACACTGGACCAATCCCACTCTCTGACCAACAGTGACAAGAAAAGCCTTACACTGGACCAATCCCTCTCTCTGACCAACAGTGACAAGCAAGGACTTACACTGGACCATTCCCATTCTCTGACCAACAGTAACAAGAAAGGCCATACACTGGACCAGTCCCACTCTCTGACCAACAGTGACAAGAAAGGCCTTACACTGGACCAATCCCACACTCTGACCAACAGTGACAAGAAAGGCCTTACACTGAACCAATCCACTTTCTTACGAAAAGTTACAAGAAAGGCCTTATACTGGAGCAATCCCATTCTCTGACCAACAGTGACAAGAAAGGCCTTACACTGGACCAATCCCATTCTCTGACCAACAGTGACAAGATAGGCCTTACACTGGACCAATCCCATTCTCTGACCAACAGTGACAAGAAAGGCCTTACGCTGGACCAATCCCATTATCTGACCAACAGTAACAAGGCCTTACACTGGACCAATCCCACTTATCTGATCAACAGTGACAAGGCCTTAACACTGGCCCAATCTCATTCTCTGACCAACAGTGACAAGAAAGGCCTTACACTGGACCAATTACACTATCTGACCAACAGTTACAAGGCCTTACACTGGACCAGTCCCAATCTCTGACCAACAGTCATATGAAAGGCCTTAAACTGGACCAATACCACTCTCTGACCAAAGTGACAAGAAAGGCCTTACACTGGACCAATCCACTTTCTTACCAAAGGTGACAAGAAAGTCCTTACACTGGACCAATTACATTCTCTGACCAACAGTGTCAAGAAAGGCCTTACACTGGACCAATCCCACACTCTGACCAACAGTGACAAGAAAGGCCTTACACTGGACCAATCCCACTCTCTGACCAACAGTGACAATGCCTTACACTGGACCATTCCCATTCTCTGACCAACAGTAACAAGAAAGTCCATACACTGGACCACTCCCACTCTCTGACCAACAGTGACAAGAAAGGTCTTACACTGGACCAATCCGATTCTCTGACCAACAGTGACAAGAAAGGACTTACAATGGA
The DNA here is from genome assembly GCA_964016885.1 of Eledone cirrhosa. Lineage (NCBI taxonomy): Eukaryota > Metazoa > Mollusca > Cephalopoda > Octopoda > Eledonidae > Eledone > Eledone cirrhosa. The sequence goes on along the minus strand of OZ024742.1, from coordinate 4,393,625 downwards.
CCAATCCCATTCTCTGACAAACAGTGACAAGAAAGGCCTTACACTGGACATATCCCACTCTGACCAACAGTGACAAGGCCTTACACTGGACCAATCCCACTCTCTGACCAACAGTGACAAGAAAAGCCTTACACTGGACCAATCCCACTCTCTGACCAACAGTGACAAGGCCTTACACTGGACCAATCCCACTCTCTAACCAACAGTGACAAGAAAAGCCTTACACTGGAGCAATCCCTCTCTCTGACCAACAGTGACAAGCAAGGACACTGGACCATTCCCATTCTCTGACCAACAGTAACAAGAAAGGCCATACACTGGACCAGTCCCACTCTCTGACCAACAGTGACAAGAAAGGCCTTACACTGGACCAATCCCACACTCTGACCAACAGTGACAAGAAAGGCCTTACACTGAACCAATCCACTTTCTTACCAAAAGTGACAAGAAAGGCCTTATACTGGACCAATCCCAATCTCTGACCAACAGTGACAAGAAAGGCCTTACACTGGACCAATCCCACTCTCTGACCAACAGTGACAAGAAAGGCCTTACACTGGACCAATTCCACTCTCTGACCAAGAGTGACAAGAAAGGCTTTAAACTGGACCAATCCCACACTCTGACCAACAGTGACAAGAAAGGCCTTACACTGGACCAATCCACTTTCTTACGAAAAGTGACAAGAAAGGCCTTCTACTGGACCAATCCCAATCTCTGACCAACAGTGACAAGAAAGGCCTTACACTGGACCAATCCCACTCTCTGACCAACAGTGACAAGAAAGGCCTTACACTGGACCAATTCCACTCTCTGACCAAGAGTGACAAGAAAGGCCTTACACTGGACCAATCCCACTCTCTGACCAACAGTGACAATGCCTTACACTGGACCATTCCCATTCTCTGACCAACAGTAACAAGAAAGGCCATACACTGGACCAGTCCCACTCTCTGACCAACAGTGACAAGAAAGGCCTTACACTGGACCAATCCCTCACTCTGACCAACAGTGACAAGAAAGGCCTTACACTGAACCAATCCACTTTCTTACCAAAAGTGACAAGAAAGGCCTTATACTGGACCAATCACACTCTCTGACCAACAGTGACAAGAAAGGTCTTACACTGGACCAATCCCACTCTCTGACCAACAGTGACAAGAAAGGCCTTACCATGGACCAATCCCACTCTCTGACCAACAGTGACAAGATAGTCTTTACACGGGACCAATCCCATTCTCTGACCAACAGTGACAAGAAAGGCCTTACAATGGACCAATCCCACTCTGACCAACAGTGACAAGGCCTTACATTGGACCAATCCCACTCTCTGACCAACAGTGACAAGAAAAGCCTTACACTGGACCAATCCCACTCTCTGACCAACAGTGACAAGCATGGACTTACACTGGACCAATCCCACTCTCTGACCAACAGTGACAAGGCCTTACACTGGACCAATCCCACTCTCCGACCAACAGTGACAAGAAAAGCCTTACACTGGACCAATCCCTCTCTCTGACCAACAGTGACAAGCAAGGACTTACACTGGACCATTCCCATGCTCTGACCAACAGTAACAAGAAAGGCCATACACTGGACCAGTCCCACTCTCTGACCAACAGTGACAAGATAGGCTTTACACTGGACCAATCCCATTCTCTGACCAACAGTGACAAGAAAGGCCTTACACTGGACCAATCCCACTCTCTAACCGACAGTGACAAGAACGGCCTTACACTGGACCAATCCCACTCTCTGACCAACAGTGACAAGAAAGGACTTACACTGGACCAATCTTACTCTCTGACCAACAGTGACAAGAATGGCCTTACACTGGAACAATCCCACTATGACCATCAGTGACAAAGCCTTACACTGGACTAATACGATTCTTTTACCAACAGTGACAAGAAAGGCCTTACACTGACCAATCCGACTATCTGACCAACAATGACAAGGCCTTACACTGGAACAATTCCATTATCTGACCAACAGTAAAAAGAAAGGTTTTACACAGGACAAATCCCACTCTCTGACCAACAGTAACAAGGCCTTACACTGGACCAATCCCACTTATCTGATCAACAGTGACAAGGCCTTAAATCTGCACCAATCTCATTCTCTGACCAACAGTGACAGGAAAGACCTTACACTGGACCAATCCCATTCTCTGACCAACAGTGACAAGAAAGGCCTTACACTGGACCAATCCCACTCTCTGACCAACAGTGACAAGAAAGGCCTTACACTGGACCAATCCCACATTCTGACCAACAGTGACAAGAAAGGCCTTACATCGGACCAATCCCATTCTATGACCAACAGTGATAAGAAAGGCCTTACACTGAACCAATCCCATTCTCTGATCAACAGTGACAAGAAAGGCCTTACACTGGACCAATCACACTCTCTGACCAACAGTGACAGGGCCTTATACTGGACCAATCCCACTCTCTGACCAACACTGATAAGAAAGGCCTTACATTGGACCAATCCCACTCTCTGACCAACAGTGACAAGAAAGTACTTACACTGGACCAATCCCACTCTCTGACCAACAGTGACGATGCCTTATACTAGACCATTCCCATATTCTGACCAACAGTAACAAGAAAGGCCTTACACTGGACCAATCCCAATCTGTGACCAACATGAACAAGGCCTTACACTGGACCAATCCCACTCTCTGACCAACAGTGACAAGAAAGGTCTTTAACTGGACAAACCCCACTATGTGACCAACAGTGAAAAGGCCTTACACTGGACCAATCCCACTCTCTGACCAACAGTGACAAGGCTTTAAACTGGACCAATCCCACCCTGAACAATAGTGACAAGACCTTACACTGGACCAATCCCATTCTCTGACCAACAATGACAAGGCTTTACACTGGAACAATTCCATTATCTGACCAACAGTAAAAAGAAAGGTTTTACACAGTACAAATCCCACTCTCTGACCAACAGTAACAAGGCCTTACACTGGACCAATCCCACTTATCTGATCAACAGTGACAAGGCCTTAACGCTGGACCAATCTCATTCTCTGACCAACAGTGACAGGAAAGGCCTTACACTGGACCAATCCAATTCTCTGACCAACAGTGACAAGAAAGGCTTGAAACTGAACCAATCCCACTCTTTGATCAACAGTGACAAGAAAGGCCTTAGACTGGATCAATCCCACTATCTGACCAACAGTGACAAGAAAGGACTTATACTGGACCAATACCACTCTCTGACCAAAGTGACAAGAAAGGCCTTACACTGGACCAATCAGATTCCCTGACCAACTGTGAAAAGAAAGTCCTTACAATGGACCAATCTTACTCTCTGACCAACAGTGACAAGAAAGGCCTTACACTGGACCAATTACATTCTCTGACCAACAGTGACAAGAAAGGCCTTACACTGGACCCATCTTACTGTCTGACCAACAGTAACAAGAAAGGCCATACACTGGACCAATCCCACTCTGTGACCAACAGTGACAAGAAAGGCCTTACACTGGACCAATCCCACTCTCTCACCAACAGTAACAAGAAAGGCCTTAAGATGGACCTATCCCACTCTCTGACCAACAGTGACAAGAAAGGCCTTACACTGGACCAATTCCACTCTCTGACCAACAGTGACAAGAAAAGCCTTACACTGGACCAATCCCACTCTCTGACCAACTGTGATAAGAAAGGCCTTATACTGGACCAATCCCATTCTCTGACCAACAGTGACAAGCAAGGCCTTACACTGGACCAATCCCACTCTCTGACCAACAGTGACAAGGCGTTACACAAGACTAATCCCACTCTCTGACCAACAGTGACAAGAAATGCCTTACACTGGACCAATCCCACTCTCTGACCAACAATGACAAGAAAGGCCTTACACTGGACCAATCCCACTCTCTGACCAACAGTGACGATGCCTTATACTGGACCATTCCCATATTCTGACCAACAGTAACATGAAAGGCCTTACACTGGACCAATCCCATTCTCTGAGCAACAGTGACAAGAAAGGCTTGAAACTGAACCAATCCCACTCTTTGATCAACAGTGACAAGAAAGGCCTTAGACTGGATCAATCCCACTATCTGACAAACAGTGACAGAAAGGACTTATACTGGACCAATACCACTCTCTGACCAAAGTGACAAGAAAGGCCTTACACTGGACCAATCAGATTCCCTGACCAACAGTGATAAGAAAGTCCTTACAATGGACCAATCTTACTCTCTGACCAACAGTGACAAGAAAGGCCTTACACTGGATCAATCCACATTCTTACCAACAGTGACAAGAAAGGCCTTCCACTGGACCAATACCATTCTCTGACCAACAGTGACAAGAAAGGTCTTACACTGGACCAATCCATCTCTCTGACCAACAATGAGAAGGACTTAACAGTGTACCAATCCCATTCTCTGACCAACTGTGACAAGGCCTTACATTGGACAAATCCCACTATGACCAACAGTGACAATGCCTTAATATGCTCCAATCCCATTCTCTGACCAACAGTGACAAGAAAGGCCTTACACTGGACCAATCCCATTCTCTGACCAACATTGACAAGAAAGGCCTTACACTGGACCAATCCCATTCTCTGACCAACAGTGACAAGAAAGGCCTTACACTGGACCAATCCCATTATCTGACCAACAGTAACAAGAAAGGTCTTACACAGGACAAATCCCATTCTCTGACCAACAGTAACAAGGCCTTACACTGGACCAATCCCACTTATCTGATCAACAGTGACAAGGCCTTAACACTGGACCAATCTCATTCTCTGACCAACAGTGACAAGAAAGGCCTTACACTGGACCAATCCACTTTCTTACCAACATTGACAACAAAGGCATTACACTGAACCAATCCCACTCTCTCACCAACAGTGACAAGAAAAGCCTTACACTGGACCAATTCCAATCTGTGACACACAGTGATAAGGCCTTACCCTGGACCAATCACACTCTCTGACCAACAGTGACAAGAAAGGCCTTACACTGGACCAATTTCCACTCTCTCACCAACAGTGACAAGAAAGGCTTACAATGGACCTATCCCACTCTCTGACCAACAGTGACAAGAAAGGCCTTACACTGAACCAATCCCACTCTCTGACCAACAGTGACAAGAAAGGCCTTACACTGGACCAGTCCCACTTTCTGACCAACAGTGACAAGAAAGGCCTTATACTGAACCAATCCCATTCTCTGACCAACAGTGACAAGAAAGGCCTTACACTGGACGAATCCCACTCTCTGACCAACAGTGACAAGGCCTTACCTTGGACCAATCCCAGTCTCTGACCAACAGTGATAAGAAAGGCCTTACACTGGACCAATCCCATTCTCTGATCAACAGTGACAAGAAAGGCCTTACACTGGACCAATCCCACTCTCTGACCAACAGTGACAAGGCCTTACACTGGACCAATCCCACTCTCTGACCAACAGTGACAAGAAAGGCCCTACACTGGACCAATCCCACTCTCTGACCAACAGTGACAAGAAAGTACTTACACTGGACCAATCCCACTCTCTGACCAACAGTGACAATGCCTTACACTGGACCATTCCCATTCTCTGACCAACAGTAACAAGAAAGGCCATACACTGGACTACTCCCAATCTCTGACCAAGAGTGACAAGAAAGGCCTTACACTGGACCAATCCCATTCTCTGACCAACAGTGACAAGAAAGGCCTTACATTGGACCAATGACACTCTCTGACCAACAGTGACAAGGCCTTACATTGGACCAATCCCACTGTCTGACCAACAGTGACAAGGCCTTACATTGAACCAATCCCACTCTCTGACCAACAGTGACAAGAAAGGCCTTACACTGGACCAATCCCAATCTGTGACCTATATGAACAAGGCCTTACACTGGACCAATCCCACTCTCTGACCAACAGTGACAAGGCTTTAAACTGGACCAATCCCACCCTGAACAATAGTGACAAGACCTTACACTTGACCAATCCCATTCTCTGACCAACAGTGACAAGAAAAGCCTTACACTGGACCAACCCCACTCTCTGACCAACAATGACAAGGCCTTAAACTGGACCAATCCTTCTCTCTGACCAACAGTGACAAGAAAGGCCTTACACTGGACCAATCCAATTCTCTGACCAAAGTGACAAGAAAGTCCTTACACTGGACCAATCACACTCTCTGACCAACAGTGAATAGGCCTTACATTGGACCAATCCCACTCTCTGACCAACAGTGACAAGTCCTTACACTGGACCAATACAATTCTCTGACCAACAGTGACAAGATATGCCTTACACTGGACCAATCCCAATCTGTGACCAACAGTGACAAAGCCTTACCCAAGACCAATCGCACTCTCTGACCAACAGTGACAAGAAAGGCCTTACACTCGACCAATCCCAATCTGTGACCAACATGAACAAGGCTTTACACTGGACCAATCCCAATCTCTGACCAACAGTGACAAGAAAGGCCTTACACTGGACAAACCCCAATCTGTGACCAACAGTGACAAGAAAGGCCTTACACTGGACCAATCCCAATCTGTGACCAACAGTGACAAGGCCTTACACTGGACCAATCCCATTCTCTGACCAACAGTATCAAGAAGACCTTACACTGGACCTATCGCACTATGACCAACAGTAACAAGGCCTTACACTGGACCAATCCCATTCTCTGACCAACAGTGACAAGAAAGGCCTTACACTGGACCAATCCCATTCTCTGACCAACAGTGACAAGAAATGCCTTACACTGGACCAATCCCTTTCTCTGACCAACAGTGACAAGAAAGGCCTTACACTCGACCAATCCCACTCTGTGACCAACATTGACAAGGCCTTACACTGGACCAATCCCAATCTGACCAACAGTGACAAGGCCTTACACTGGACCAATCCCATTCTCTGACCAACAGTATCAAGAAAGACCTTACACTGGACCTATCGCACTATGACCAACAGTAACAAGGCCTTACACTGGACCAATCCCATTCTCTGACCAACAGTGACAAGAAAGGCCTTACACTGGACCAATCCCATTCTCTGACCAACAGTGACAAGAAAGGCCTTAACACTGAACCAATCCCATTCTCTGATCAACAGTGACAAGAAAGGCCTTACACTCGACCAATCCCACTCTGTGACCAACATTGACAAGGCCTTACACTGGACCAATCCCAATCTGACCAACAGTGACAAGGCCTTACACTGGACCAATCCCACTTTCAGACCAACAGTGACAAGAAAGGCCTTACACTGGACCAAACCCACTCTCTGACCAACTGTGACAAGGCCTTAGATTGGACCAATCCCACTCTGACCAACAATGACAAGAAAAGCCTTACACTGGTCCAATCACACTCTGACCAACAGTGACAAGGCCTTACATTGGACAAATCACACTCTCTGACCAACAGTGACAAGGCCTTACATTGGACCAATGAAACTCTCTGACCAATAGTGACAAGGCCTTACACTGGACCAATCCCACTCTCTGACCAACAGTGACAAGGCCTTACACTGGACCAATCCCACTCTCTCACAAACAGTGACAAGAAAGGCCTTACACTGGACCAATTCCACTCTCTGACCAACAGAGACACGAAAGTACTTACTCTGGACCAATCCCACTCTCTGACCAACAGAGACACGAAAGTACTTACACTGGGCCAATCCCACTCTCTGACAAACTGTGACAATGCCTTACACTGGACCATTCCCATTCTCTGACGAACAGTAACAAGAAAGGCCATACACTGGACCACTCCAACTCTCTGACCAACAGTGACAAGAAAGGTCTTATACTGGACCAATCCCATTCTCTGACCAACAGTGACAAGAAAGGCCTTACATTGGACCAATCACACTCTCTGACCAACAGTGACAAGGCCTTACATTGGACCAATGAAACTCTCTGACCAACAGTGACAAGGCCTTACATTGGACCTATGCCACTCTCTGACCAACAGTGACAAGAATGTCCTTACACTGGACCAATTTGAATCTGTCACCAACATGAACAAGGCCTTACACTGGACCAATCCCACTCTCTGAACAACAGTGACAAATAAGGCCTTAAACTGGACAAATCCCACTCTGTGACCAACAGTGACAAGGCCTTACACTGGACCAATTCCACTCTCTGACCAACATGAGAAGAAAAGCCTTACACTGGACCAATTCCACTCTCTGACCAAGCGTGACAAGAAAGGCCTTACACTGGACCAAACCCACTCTCTGACCAACAGTGAAAATGCCTTACACTGGACCATTCCCATGCTCTGACCAACAGTAACAAGAAAGGCCATACACTGGACCATTCCCACTCTCTGACCAAGAGTGACAAGAAAGGCCTTACACTGGACCAATCCCATTCTCTGACCAACAGTGACAAGAAAGGCCTTACACTGGACCAATCCGAATCTGTGACCAACATGAACAAGGCCTTACACTGGACCAATCCCACTCTCTGACCAACAGTGACGAGAAAGGCCTTAAACTGGACAAACCCCACTCTGTGACCAACAGTGAAAAGGCCTCACACTGGACCAATCCAACTCTCTGACCAACAGTGACAAGGCTTTAAATTGGACCAATCCCACCCTGAACAATAGTGACAAGACCTTACACTGGACCAATCCCATTCTCTGACCAACAGTGACAAGAAAAGCCTTACACTGGACCCACCCCACTCTCTGACCAACAATGACAAGGCCTTAAACTGGACCAATCCCACTCTCTGACCAACAGTGACAAGAAAGGCCTTACACTAGACCAATCCCATTCTCTGACCAACAGTGACAAGAAAGGCTTTACACTGGACCAATCCCATTCTCTGACCAAAGTGACAAGAAAGTCCTTACACTGGACCAATCACACACTCTGAACAACAGTGACAAGGCCTTACATTGGACCAGTCCCACTCTCTGACCAACAGTGACAAGTCCTTACACTGGACCAATACCATTCTCTGACCAACAGTGACAAAAAATGCCTTACACTGGACCAATCACACTCTCTGACCAACAGTGACAAGGCCTTACATTGGACCAATCCCACTCTCTGACCAACAGTGACAAGGCCTTACCCTGGACCAATCCCACTCTCTGACCAACTGTGACAAGAAAGGCCTTACACTCGACCAATCCCAATCTGTGACCAACATGAACAAGGCCTTAACCTGGACCAATACCACTCTCTGACCAACAGTGACAAGAAAGGCCTTACACTGGAAAAACCCCACTCTGTGACCAACAGTGACAAGAAAGGCCTTACACTGGACCAATCCCAATCTGTGACCAACAGTGACAAGGCCTTACACTGGACCAATCCCACTCTGATCAACAGTGACAAGGCCTTACACTGGACCAATCCCATTCTCTGACCAACAGTGACAAGAAAGGCATTACACTGGACCAATCCCACTCTGTGACCAACATTGACAAGGCCTTACACCGGACCAATCCAACTCTGACCAACAGTGACAAGGCCTTACACTGGACCAATCCCACTTTCAGACCAACAGTGACAAGAAAGGCCTTACACTGGACCAATCCCACTCTGTGACCAACATTGACAAGGCCTTACACCGGACCAATCCAACTCTGACCAACAGTGACAAGGCCTTACACTGGACCAATCCCACTTTCAGACCAACAGTGATAAGAAAGGCCTTACACTGGACCAAACCCACTCTCTGACCAACAGTGACAAGGCTTACATTGGACAAATCACACTCTCTGACCAACAGGGACAAGGCCTTATACTGGACCAATCCCACTCTCTGACCAACAGTGACAAGAAAGGCCTTACACTGGACCAATTCCACTCTCTGACAAACAGAGACACGAAAGTACTTACACTGGACCAATCCCACTCTCTGACCAACAGAGACACGAAAGTACTTACACTGGACCAATCCCACTCTCTGACCAACTGCTACAATGACTTACACTGAACCATTCCCATTCTCAGACGAACAGTAACAAGAAAGGCCATACACTGGAACACTCCCACTCTCTGACCAACAGTGACAAGAAAGGCCTTATACTGGACCAATCCCATTCTCTGACCAACAGTGACACGAAAGGCCTTACATTGGACCAATCACACTCTCTGACCAACAGTGACAAGAAAGGCCTTACACTGGACCAATTCGAATCTGTCACCAACATGAACAAGGCCTTACACTGGACCAATCCCACTCTCTGAACAACAGTGACAAGGCTTTAAACTGGACCAATCCCACCCTGAACAATAGTGACAAGACCTTACACTGGACCAATTCTCTGACCAACAGTGAGAAGAAAAGCCTTACACTGCACCAATCCCTTCTATGACCAACAGTGAAAAGAAAGGCCTTACACTGGACAAATCCCACTCTCTGACCAACAGTGAAAATGCCTTACACTGGACCATTCCCATGCTCTGACCAACAGTGACAAGAAAGGCCTTACATTGGATCAATCACACTCTCTGACCAACAGTGAGCAGAAAGGCCGTACACTGGACCAATCCGAATATGTGACCAACATGAACAAGGCCTTACACTGGACCAATCCCACTCTCTGACCAACAGTGACGAGAAAGGCCTTAAACTGGACAAACCCCACTCTGTGACCAACAGTGAAAAGGCCTTACACTGGACCAATCCCACTCTCTGACCAACAGTGACAAGGCTTTAAATTGGACCAATCCCACCCTGAACAATAGTGACAAGACCTTACACTGGACCAATCCCATTCTCTGACCAACAGTGACAAGAAAAGACTTACACTGGACCAACCCCACTCTCTGACCAACAATGACAAGGCCTTAAACTGGACCAATCCCACTCTCTGACCAACAGTGACAAGAAAGGCCTTTCACTGGACCAATCCCATTCTCTGACCAAAGTGACAAGAAAGTCCTTACACTGGACCAATCACACTCTCAGACCAACAGTGAAAAGGCCTTACATTGGACCAATCCCACTCTCTGACCAACAGTGACAATTCCTTACACTGGACCAATACCATTCTCTGACCAACAGTGACAAGATATGCCTTACACTGGACCAATCCCAATCTGTGACCAACAGTGACAAAGCCTTACCCTGGACCAATCGCACTCTCTGACCAACAGTGACAAGAAAGGCCTTACACTCGACCAATCCCAATCTGTGACCAACATAAACAAGGCTTTACACTGGACCAATCCCAATATCTGACCAACAGTGACAAGAAAGGCCTTACACTGGACAAACCCCACTCTGTGACCAACAGTGACAAGAAAGGCCTTACACTGGACCAATCCCAATCTGTGACCAACAGTGACAAGGCCTTACACTGGACCAATCCCATTCTCTGACCAACAGTATCAAGAAAGACCTTACACTGGACCAATCCCACTCTGACCAACAGTGACAAGAAAGGTCTCACACTGGACCAATGCCACTCTCTGACCAACAGTGACAAGGCCTTACACTGGACCAATCCCATTCTCTGACCAACAGTGACAAGAAAGGTCTTACACTGGACCAATCCCACTCTGATCAACAGTGACAAGGCCTTACACTGGACCAATCCCATTCTCTGACCAACAGTGACAAGAAAGTCATTACACTGGACCAATACCACTCTGACCAACAGTGACAAGGCCTTACACTGGACCAATCCCATTCTCTGACCAACAGTGACAAGAAAGGCCTTACACTGGACCAATCCCATTCTCTGACCAACAGTGACAAGAAATGCCTTACACTGGACCAATCCCTTTCTCTGACCAACAGTGACAAGAAAGGCCTTAACACTGAACCAATCCCATTCTCTGATCAACAGTGACAAGAAAGGCCTTACACTGGACCAATCCCACTCTGTGACCAACATTGACAAGGCCTTACACTGGTCCAATCACACTCTGACCAACAGTGACAAGGCCTTACATTGGACAAATCACACTCTCTGACCAACAGTGACAAGGCCTTACATTGGACCAATGAAACTCTCTGACCAACAGTGACAAGGCCTTACACTGGACCAATCCCACTCTCTGACCAACAGTGACAAGGCCTTACACAGGACCAATCCCACTCTCTGACAAACAGTGACAAGAAAGGCCTTACACTGGACCAATTCCACTCTCTGACCAACAGAGACACGAAAGTACTTACACTGGACCAATCCCACTCTCTGACCAACAGAGACACGAAAGTACTTACACTGGACCAATCCCACTCTCTGACCAACTGTGACAATGCCTTACACTGGACCATTCCCATTCTCTGACGAACAGTAGCAAGAAAGGCCATACACTGGACCACTCCCACTCTCTGACCAACAATGACAAGAAAGGCCTTATAGTGGACCAATCCCATTCTCTGACCAACAGTGACAAGAAAGGCCTTACATTGGACCAATCACACTCTCTGACCAACAGTGACAAGGCCTTACATTGGACCAATGAAACTCTCTGACCAACAGTGACAAGGCCTTACATTGGACCTATCCCACTCTCTGACCAACATTGACAAGAAAGGCCTTACACTGGACCAATTCGAATCTGTCACCAACATGAACAAGGCCTTACACTTGACCAATCCCACTCTCTGAACAACAGTGACAAATAGGGCCTTAAACTGGACAAACCCCACTCTGTGACCAACAGTGACAAGGCCTTACACTGGACCAATTCCACTCTCTGACCAACAGTGATAAGGCTTTAAACTGGACCAATCCCACCCTGAACAATAGTGACAATACCTTACACTGGACCAATTCTCTGACCAACATGAGAAGAAAAGCCTTACACTGCACCAATCCCTTCTATGACCAACAGTGAAAAGAAAGGCCTTACACTGGACCAATCCCACTCTCTGACCAACAGTGAAAATGCCTTACACTAGACCATTCCCATGCTCTGACCAACAGTGACAAGAAAGGCCTTACACTCGACCAATCCCAATCTGTGACCAACAGTGACAAGGCCTTACCCTGGACCAATCCCACTCTCTGACCAACATTGACAAGAAAGGCCTTACACCGGACAAACCCCACTCTGTGACCAACAGTGACAAGAAAGGCCTTACACTGGACCAATCCCAATCTGGGACCAACATGAACAAGGCCTTACACTGGACAAATCCCACTCTCTGACCAACAGTGACAAGAAAGGCCTTACACTGCACAAACCCCACTCTGTGACCAACAGTGACAAGAAAGGCCTTACACTGGACCAATCCCAATCTGGGACCAACATGAACAAGGCCTTACACTGGACAAATCCCACTCTCTGACCAACATTGACAAGAAAGGCCTTACACTGGACCAATTCGAATCTGTCACCAACATGAACAAGGCCTTACACTGGACCAATCCCATTCTCTGAACAACAGTGACAAATAAGGCCTTAAACTGGACAAACCCCACTCTGTGACCAACAGTGACAAGGCCTTACACTGGACCAATTCCACTCTCTGACCAACAGTGACAAGAAAGGCCTTACACTGGACAAACACCACTCTGTGACCAACAGTGACAAGAAAGGCCTTACACTGTACCAATCCCACTCTCTGACCAACAGTGATAAGGCCTTAACACTGGACCAATCCTACTCTTTGACCAACAGTGGCAAGGCCTTACACTGGACCAATCCTACTCTCTGACCAACAGTGACATCGCCTTACACTGGACCAATTCTACTCTCTGACCAACAGTGACAAGGCCTTACACTGGACCAATCCTATCTCTGACCAACAGTGACAAGGCCTTACACTGGACCAATCCTACTCTCTGACCAACAGTGACAAGGCCTTACACTGGACCAATCCTACTCTCTGACCAACAGTGACAAGGCCTTACACTGGACCAATCCTACTCACTGACCAACAGCGACAAGGCCTTACACTGGACCAATCCTATCTCTGACCAACAGTGACAAGGCCTTACACTGGACCAATCCTACTCACTGACCAACAGTGACAAGGCCTTACATTGGACCAATCCTACTCTCTGACCAACAGTGACAAGGCCTTACACTGGACCAATCCTACTCTCTGACCAACAGTGACAAGGCCTTACACTGGACCAATCCTACTCACTGACCAACAGTTACAAGCCCTTACACTGGACCAATCCTACTCTCTGACCAACAGTGACAAGGCCTTACATTGGACCAATCCTACTCTCTGACCAACAGTGACAAGGCCTTACATTGGACCAATCCTACTCTCTGACCAACAGTGACAAGGCCTTACATTGGACCAATCCTACTCTCTGACCATCAGTGACAAGGCCTTACATTGGACAAATCCTACTCTCTGACCAACAGTGACAAGGCCTTACATTGGACCAATCCTACTCTCTGACCAACAGTGACAAGGCCTTACATTGGACCAATCCTACTCTCTGACCAAAAGTGACAAGGCCTTACATTGGACCAATCCTACTCTCTGACCAACAGTGACAAGGCCTTACACTGGACCAATCCTACTCTCTGACCAACAGTGACAAGGCCTTACATTGGACCAATCCTACTCTCTGACCAACAGTGACAAGGCCTTACATTGGACCAATCCTACTCTCTGACCAACAGTGACAAGGCCTTACATTGGACCAATCCTACTCTTTGACCAACAGTGACAAGGCCTTACACTGGACCAATCCTACTCTCTGACCAACAGTGACAAGGCCTTACACTGGACCAATCCTACTCTCTGACCAACAGTGACAAGGCCTTACACTGGACCAATCCTACTCTCTGACCAACAGTGACAAGGCCTTACACTGGACCAATCCTACTCTCTGACCAACAGTGACAAGGCCTTACACTGGACCAATCCTACTCTCTGACCAACAGTGACAAGGCCTTACACTGGACCAATCCTACTCACTGACCAACAGTGACAAGGCCTTACACTGGACCAATCCTATCTCTGACCAACAGTGACAAGGCCTTACACTGGACCAATCCTACTCACTGACCAACAGCGACAAGGCCTTACACTGGACCAATCCTATCTCTGACCAACAGTGACAAGGCCTTACACTGGACCAATCCTACTCTCTGACCAACAGTGACAAGGCCTTACACTGGACCAATCCTACTCACTGACCAACAGTGACAAGGCCTTACACTGGCCCAATCCTACTCTCTGACCAACAGTGACAAGGCCTTATACTGGACCAATCCTACTCTCTGACCAACAGTTACAAGGCCTTACACTGGACCAATCCTACTCTCTGACCTACAGTGACAAGGCCTTACACTGGACCAATCCTACTCACTGACCAACAGTTACAAGGCCTTACATTGGACCAATCCTACTCTCTGACCAACAGTTACAAGGCCTTACATTGGACCAATCCTACTCTCTGACCAACAGTGACAAGGCCTTACACTGGACCAATCCTACTCTCTGACCTACAGTGACAAGGCCTTACATTGGACCAATCCTACTCTCTGACCAACAGTGACAAGGCCTTACATTGGACCAATCCTACTCTCTGACCAACAGTGACAAGGCCTTACATTGAACCAATCCTACTCTGTGACCAACAGTGACAAGGTCTTACATTGGACCAATCCTACTCTCTGACCAACAGTGACAAGGCCTTACATTGGACCAATCCTACTCTCTGACCAACAGTGACAAGGCCTTACATTGGACCAATCCTACTCTCAGACCAACAGTGACAAGGCCTTACACTGGACCAATCCTACTCTCTGACCAACAGTGACAAGGCCTTACACTGGACCAATCCTACTCTCTGACCAACAGTGACAAGGCCTTACACTGGACCAATCCTACTCACTGACCAACAGTGACAAGGCCTTACACTGGACCAATCCTATCTCTGACCAACAGTGACAAGGCCTTACACTGGACCAATCCTACTCACTGACCAACAGTGACAAGGCCTTACATTAGACCAATCCTACTCTCTGACCAACAGTGACAAGGCCTTACACTGGACCAATCCTACTCTCTGACCAACAGTGACAAGGCCTTACACTGGACCAATCCTACTCACTGACCAACAGTGACAAGGCCTTACACTGGACCAATCCTACTCTCTGACCAACAGTGACAAGGCCTTACACTGGACCAATCCTACTCTCTGACCAACAGTTACAAGGCCTTACACTGGACCAATCCTACTCTCTGACCAACAGTGACAAGGCCTTACACTGGACCAATCCTACTCACTGACCAACAGTTACAAGGACTTACACTGGACCAATCCTACTCTCTGACCAACAGTTACAAGGCCTTACACTGGACCAATCCTACTCTCTGACCAACAGTGACAAGGCCTTACATTGGACCAATCCTACTCTCTGACCAACAGTGACAAGGCCTTACACTGGACCAATCCTACTCTCTGACCAACAGTGACAAGGCCTTACATTGGACCAATCCTACTCTCTGACCAACAGTGACAAGGCCTTACATTGGACCAATCCTACTCTCTGAACAACAGTGACCAGGCCTTACACTGGACCAATCCTACTCTCTGACCAACAGTGACAAGGCCTTACACTGGACCAATCCTACTCTCTGACCAACAGTGACAAGGTCTTACACTGGACCAATCCTACTCACTGACCAACAGCGACAAGTCCTTACACTGGACCAATCCTATCTCTGACCAACAGTGACAAGGCCTTACACTGGACCAATCCTACTCACTGACCAACAGTGACAAGGCCTTACATTGGACCAATCCTACTCTCTGACCAACAGTGACAAGGCCTTACACTGGACCAATCCTATCTCTGACCAACAGTGACAAGGCCTTACACTAGACCAATCCTACTCACTGACCAACAGTGACAAGGCCTTACATTGGACCAATCCTACTCTCTGACCAACAGTGACAAGGCCTTACACTGGACCAATCCTACTCTCTGACCAACAGTGACAAGGCCTTACATTGGACCAATCCTACTCTCTGACCAACAGTGACAAGGCCTTACACTGGACCAATCCTACTCACTGACCAACAGTGACAAGGCCTTACACTGGACCAATCCCACTCTCTGACCAACAGTGACAAGGCCTTACACTGGACCAATCCTACTCACTGACCAACAGTTACAAGGCTTTACATTGGACCAATCCTACTCTCTGACCAACAGTTACAAGGCCTTACACTGGACCAATCCTACTCTCTGACCAACAGTGACAAGGCCTTACATTGGACCAATCCTACTCTCTGACCAACAGTGACAAGGCCTTACACTGGACCAATCCTACTCTCTGACCAACAGTGACAAGGCCTTACATTGGACCAATCCTACTCTCTGACCAACAGTGACAAGGCCTTACATTGGACCAATCCTACTCTCTGACCAACAGTGACAAGGCCTTACACTGGACCAATCCTACTCTCTGACCAACAGTGACAAGGCCTTATATTGGACCAATCCTACTCTCTGACCAACAGTGACAAGGCCTTACATTGGACCAATCCTACTCTCTGACCATCAGTGACAAGGCCTTACATTGGACCAATCCTACTCTCTGACCAACAGTGACAAGGCCTTACACTGGACCAATCCTACTCTCTGACCAACAGTGACAAGGCCTTACATTGGACCAATCCTACTCTCTGACCAACAGTGACAAGGCCTTACATTGGACCAATCCTACTCTCTGACCAACAGTGACAAGGCCTTACATTGGACCAATCCTACTCTCTGACCAACAGTGACAAGGCCTTACATTGGACCAATCCTACTCTCTGACCAACAGTGACAAGGCCTTACATGGACCAATCCTACTCTCTGACCAACAGTGACAAGGCCTTACACTGGACCAATCCTACTCTCTGACCAACAGTGACAAGGCCTTACACTGGACCAATCCTACTCTCTGACCAACAGTGACAAGGCCTTACATTGGACCAATCCTACTCTCTGACCAACAGTGACAATGCCTTACATTGGACCAATCCTACTCTCTGACCAACAGTGACAAGGCCTTACATTGGACCAATCCTACTCTCTGACCAACAGTGACAAGGCCTTACACTGGACCAATCCTACTCTCTGACCAACAGTGACAAGGGCCTTACATTGGACCAATCCTACTCTCTGACCAACAGTGACAAGGCCTTACATTGGACCAATCCTACTCTCTGACCATCAGTGACAAGGCCTTACATTGGACCAATCCTACTCTCTGACCATCAGTGACAAGGCCTTACATTGGACCAATCCTACTCTCTGACCAACAGTGACAAGGCCTTACATTGGACCAATCCTACTCTCTGACCAACAGTGACCAGGCCTTACATTGAACCAATCCTACTCTCTGACCAACAGTGACAAGGCCTTACATTGGACCAATCCTACTCTCTGCCCAACAGTGACAAGGCCTTACATTGGACCAATCCTACTCTCTGACCAACAGTGACAAGGCCTTACATTGGACCAATCCTACTCTCTGACCAACAGTGACAAGGCCTTACACTGGACCAATCCTACTCTCTGACCAACAGTGACAAGGCCTTACACTGGACCAATCCTACTCTCTGACCAACAGTGACAAGGCCTTACACTGGACCAATCCTACTCACTGACCAACAGTGACAAGGCCTTACACTGGACCAATCCTATCTCTGACCAACAGTGACAAGGCCTTACACTGGACCAATCCTACTCTCTGACCAACAGTGACAAGGCTTTACACTGGACCAATCCCAATATCTGACCAACAGTGACAAGAAAGGCCTTACACTGGACAAACCCCACTCTGTGACCAACAGTGACAAGAAAGGCCTTACACTGGACCAATCCCAATCTGTGACCAACAGTGACAAGGCCTTACACTGGACCAATCCCATTCTCTGACCAACAGTATCAAGAAAGACCTTACACTGGACCAATCCCACTCTGACCAACAGTGACAAGAAAGGTCTCACACTGGACCAATGCCACTCTCTGACCAACAGTGACAAGGCCTTACACTGGACCAATCCCATTCTCTGACCAACAGTGACAAGAAAGGTCTTACACTGGACCAATCCCACTCTGATCAACAGTGACAAGGCCTTACACTGGACCAATCCCATTCTCTGACCAACAGTGACAAGAAAGTCATTACACTGGACCAATACCACTCTGACCAACAGTGACAAGGCCTTACACTGGACCAATCCCATTCTCTGACCAACAGTGACAAGAAAGGCCTTACACTGGACCAATCCCATTCTCTGACCAACAGTGACAAGAAATGCCTTACACTGGACCAATCCCTTTCTCTGACCAACAGTGACAAGAAAGGCCTTAACACTGAACCAATCCCATTCTCTGATCAACAGTGACAAGAAAGGCCTTACACTGGACCAATCCCACTCTGTGACCAACATTGACAAGGCCTTACACTGGTCCAATCACACTCTGACCAACAGTGACAAGGCCTTACATTGGACAAATCACACTCTCTGACCAACAGTGACAAGGCCTTACATTGGACCAATGAAACTCTCTGACCAACAGTGACAAGGCCTTACACTGGACCAATCCCACTCTCTGACCAACAGTGACAAGGCCTTACACAGGACCAATCCCACTCTCTGACAAACAGTGACAAGAAAGGCCTTACACTGGACCAATTCCACTCTCTGACAAACAGAGA
Organism: Eledone cirrhosa; assembly: GCA_964016885.1. Classification (NCBI taxonomy): domain Eukaryota; kingdom Metazoa; phylum Mollusca; class Cephalopoda; order Octopoda; family Eledonidae; genus Eledone; species Eledone cirrhosa. The sequence continues at coordinate 4,373,989 of OZ024742.1, read as the reverse complement.
CACGAAAGTACTTACACTGTACCAATCCCACTCTCTGACCAACAGAGACACGAAAGTACTTACACTGGACCAATCCCACTCTCTGACCAACTGTGACAATGCCTTACACTGGACCATTCCCATTCTCTGACGAACAGTAGCAAGAAAGGCCATACACTGGACCACTCCCACTCTCTGACCAACAATGACAAGAAAGGCCTTATAGTGGACCAATCCCATTATCTGACCAACAGTGACAAGAAAGGCCTTACATTGGACCAATCACACTCTCTGACCAACAGTGACAAGGCCTTACATTGGACCAATGAAACTCTCTGACCAACAGTGACAAGGCCTTACATTGGACCTATCCCACTCTCTGACCAACATTGACAAGAAAGGCCTTACACTGGACCAATTCGAATCTGTCACCAACATGAACAAGGCCTTACACTTGACCAATCCCACTCTCTGAACAACAGTGACAAATAGGGCCTTAAACTGGACAAACCCCACTCTGTGACCAACAGTGACAAGGCCTTACACTGGACCAATTCCACTCTCTGACCAACAGTGATAAGGCTTTAAACTGGACCAATCCCACCCTGAACAATAGTGACAATACCTTACACTGGACCAATTCTCTGACCAACATGAGAAGAAAAGCCTTACACTGCACCAATCCCTTCTATGACCAACAGTGAAAAGAAAGGCCTTACACTGGACCAATCCCACTCTCTGACCAACAGTGAAAATGCCTTACACTAGACCATTCCCATGCTCTGACCAACAGTGACAAGAAAGGCCTTACACTCGACCAATCCCAATCTGTGACCAACAGTGACAAGGCCTTACCCTGGACCAATCCCACTCTCTGACCAACATTGACAAGAAAGGCCTTACACCGGACAAACCCCACTCTGTGACCAACAGTGACAAGAAAGGCCTTACACTGGACCAATCCCAATCTGGGACCAACATGAACAAGGCCTTACACTGGACAAATCCCACTCTCTGACCAACAGTGACAAGAAAGGCCTTACACTGCACAAACCCCACTCTGTGACCAACAGTGACAAGAAAGGCCTTACACTGGACCAATCCCAATCTGGGACCAACATGAACAAGGCCTTACACTGGACAAATCCCACTCTCTGACCAACATTGACAAGAAAGGCCTTACACTGGACCAATTCGAATCTGTCACCAACATGAACAAGGCCTTACACTGGACCAATCCCATTCTCTGAACAACAGTGACAAATAAGGCCTTAAACTGGACAAACCCCACTCTGTGACCAACAGTGACAAGGCCTTACACTGGACCAATTCCACTCTCTGACCAACAGTGACAAGAAAGGCCTTACACTGGACAAACACCACTCTCTGACCAACAGTGACAAGAAAGGCCTTACACTGTACCAATCCCACTCTCTGACCAACAGTGATAAGGCCTTAACACTGGACCAATCCTACTCTTTGACCAACAGTGGCAAGGCCTTACACTGGACCAATCCTACTCTCTGACCAACAGTGACATCGCCTTACACTGGACCAATTCTACTCTCTGACCAACAGTGACAAGGCCTTACACTGGACCAATCCTATCTCTGACCAACAGTGACAAGGCCTTACACTGGACCAATCCTACTCTCTGACCAACAGTGACAAGGCCTTACACTGGACCAATCCTACTCTCTGACCAACAGTGACAAGGCCTTACACTGGACCAATCCTACTCACTGACCAACAGCGACAAGGCCTTACACTGGACCAATCCTATCTCTGACCAACAGTGACAAGGCCTTACACTGGACCAATCCTACTCACTGACCAACAGTGACAAGGCCTTACATTGGACCAATCCTACTCTCTGACCAACAGTGACAAGGCCTTACACTGGACCAATCCTACTCTCTGACCAACAGTGACAAGGCCTTACACTGGACCAATCCTACTCACTGACCAACAGTTACAAGCCCTTACACTGGACCAATCCTACTCTCTGACCAACAGTGACAAGGCCTTACATTGGACCAATCCTACTCTCTGACCAACAGTGACAAGGCCTTACATTGGACCAATCCTACTCTCTGACCAACAGTGACAAGGCCTTACATTGGACCAATCCTACTCTCTGACCATCAGTGACAAGGCCTTACATTGGACAAATCCTACTCTCTGACCAACAGTGACAAGGCCTTACATTGGACCAATCCTACTCTCTGACCAACAGTGACAAGGCCTTACATTGGACCAATCCTACTCTCTGACCAAAAGTGACAAGGCCTTACATTGGACCAATCCTACTCTCTGACCAACAGTGACAAGGCCTTACACTGGACCAATCCTACTCTCTGACCAACAGTGACAAGGCCTTACATTGGACCAATCCTACTCTCTGACCAACAGTGACAAGGCCTTACATTGGACCAATCCTACTCTCTGACCAACAGTGACAAGGCCTTACATTGGACCAATCCTACTCTCTGACCAACAGTGACAAGGCCTTACACTGGACCAATCCTACTCTCTGACCAACAGTGACAAGGCCTTACACTGGACCAATCCTACTCTCTGACCAACAGTGACAAGGCCTTACACTGGACCAATCCTACTCTCTGACCAACAGTGACAAGGCCTTACACTGGACCAATCCTACTCTCTGACCAACAGTGACAAGGCCTTACACTGGACCAATCCTACTCTCTGACCAACAGTGACAAGGCCTTACACTGGACCAATCCTACTCACTGACCAACAGTGACAAGGCCTTACACTGGACCAATCCTATCTCTGACCAACAGTGACAAGGCCTTACACTGGACCAATCCTACTCACTGACCAACAGCGACAAGGCCTTACACTGGACCAATCCTATCTCTGACCAACAGTGACAAGGCCTTACACTGGACCAATCCTACTCTCTGACCAACAGTGACAAGGCCTTACACTGGACCAATCCTACTCACTGACCAACAGTGACAAGGCCTTACACTGGCCCAATCCTACTCTCTGACCAACAGTGACAAGGCCTTATACTGGACCAATCCTACTCTCTGACCAACAGTTACAAGGCCTTACACTGGACCAATCCTACTCTCTGACCTACAGTGACAAGGCCTTACACTGGACCAATCCTACTCACTGACCAACAGTTACAAGGCCTTACATTGGACCAATCCTACTCTCTGACCAACAGTTACAAGGCCTTACATTGGACCAATCCTACTCTCTGACCAACAGTGACAAGGCCTTACACTGGACCAATCCTACTCTCTGACCAACAGTGACAAGGCCTTACATTGGACCAATCCTACTCTCTGACCAACAGTGACAAGGCCTTACATTGGACCAATCCTACTCTCTGACCAACAGTGACAAGGCCTTACATTGAACCAATCCTACTCTGTGACCAACAGTGACAAGGTCTTACATTGGACCAATCCTACTCTCTGACCAACAGTGACAAGGCCTTACATTGGACCAATCCTACTCTCTGACCAACAGTGACAAGGCCTTACATTGGACCAATCCTACTCTCAGACCAACAGTGACAAGGCCTTACACTGGACCAATCCTACTCTCTGACCAACAGTGACAAGACCTTACACTGGACCAATCCTACTCTCTGACCAACAGTGACAAGGCCTTACACTGGACCAATCCTACTCACTGACCAACAGTGACAAGGCCTTACACTGGACCAATCCTATCTCTGACCAACAGTGACAAGGCCTTACACTGGACCAATCCTACTCACTGACCAACAGTGACAAGGCCTTACATTGGACCAATCCTACTCTCTGACCAACAGTGACAAGGCCTTACACTGGACCAATCCTACTCTCTGACCAACAGTGACAAGGCCTTACACTGGACCAATCCTACTCACTGACCAACAGTGACAAGGCCTTACACTGGACCAATCCTACTCTCTGACCAACAGTGACAAGGCCTTACACTGGACCAATCCTACTCTCTGACCAACAGTTACAAGGCCTTACACTGGACCAATCCTACTCTCTGACCAACAGTGACAAGGCCTTACACTGGACCAATCCTACTCACTGACCAACAGTTACAAGGACTTACACTGGACCAATCCTACTCTCTGACCAACAGTTACAAGGCCTTACACTGGACCAATCCTACTCTCTGACCAACAGTGACAAGGCCTTACATTGGACCAATCCTACTCTCTGACCAACAGTGACAAGGCCTTACACTGGACCAATCCTACTCTCTGACCAACAGTGACAAGGCCTTACATTGGACCAATCCTACTCTCTGACCAACAGTGACAAGGCCTTACATTGGACCAATCCTACTCTCTGAACAACAGTGACCAGGCCTTACACTGGACCAATCCTACTCTCTGACCAACAGTGACAAGGCCTTACACTGGACCAATCCTACTCTCTGACCAACAGTGACAAGGTCTTACACTGGACCAATCCTACTCACTGACCAACAGCGACAAGTCCTTACACTGGACCAATCCTATCTCTGACCAACAGTGACAAGGCCTTACACTGGACCAATCCTACTCACTGACCAACAGTGACAAGGCCTTACATTGGACCAATCCTACTCTCTGACCAACAGTGACAAGGCCTTACACTGGACCAATCCTATCTCTGACCAACAGTGACAAGGCCTTACACTAGACCAATCCTACTCACTGACCAACAGTGACAAGGCCTTACATTGGACCAATCCTACTCTCTGACCAACAGTGACAAGGCCTTACACTGGACCAATCCTACTCTCTGACCAACAGTGACAAGGCCTTACATTGGACCAATCCTACTCTCTGACCAACAGTGACAAGGCCTTACACTGGACCAATCCTACTCACTGACCAACAGTGACAAGGCCTTACACTGGACCAATCCCACTCTCTGACCAACAGTGACAAGGCCTTACACTGGACCAATCCTACTCACTGACCAACAGTTACAAGGCCTTACATTGGACCAATCCTACTCTCTGACCAACAGTTACAAGGCCTTACACTGGACCAATCCTACTCTCTGACCAACAGTGACAAGGCCTTACATTGGACCAATCCTACTCTCTGACCAACAGTGACAAGGCCTTACACTGGACCAATCCTACTCTCTGACCAACAGTGACAAGGCCTTACATTGGACCAATCCTACTCTCTGACCAACAGTGACAAGGCCTTACATTGGACCAATCCTACTCTCTGACCAACAGTGACAAGGCCTTACACTGGACCAATCCTACTCTCTGACCAACAGTGACAAGGCCTTATATTGGACCAATCCTACTCTCTGACCAACAGTGACAAGGCCTTACATTGGACCAATCCTACTCTCTGACCATCAGTGACAAGGCCTTACATTGGACCAATCCTACTCTCTGACCAACAGTGACAAGGCCTTACACTGGACCAATCCTACTCTCTGACCAACAGTGACAAGGCCTTACATTGGACCAATCCTACTCTCTGACCAACAGTGACAAGGCCTTACATTGGACCAATCCTACTCTCTGACCAACAGTGACAAGGCCTTACATTGGACCAATCCTACTCTCTGACCAACAGTGACAAGGCCTTACATTGGACCAATCCTACTCTCTGACCAACAGTGACAAGGCCTTACATTGGACCAATCCTACTCTCTGACCAACAGTGACAAGGCCTTACACTGGACCAATCCTACTCTCTGACCAACAGTGACAAGGCCTTACACTGGACCAATCCTACTCTCTGACCAACAGTGACAAGGCCTTACATTGGACCAATCCTACTCTCTGACCAACAGTGACAATGCCTTACATTGGACCAATCCTACTCTCTGACCAACAGTGACAAGGCCTTACATTGGACCAATCCTACTCTCTGACCAACAGTGACAAGGCCTTACACTGGACCAATCCTACTCTCTGACCAACAGTGACAAGGCCTTACATTGGACCAATCCTACTCTCTGACCAACAGTGACAAGGCCTTACATTGGACCAATCCTACTCTCTGACAACAGTGACAAGGCCTTACATTGGACCAATCCTACTCTCTGACCATCAGTGACAAGGCCTTACATTGGACCAATCCTACTCTCTGACCAACAGTGACAAGGCCTTACATTGGACCAATCCTACTCTCTGACCAACAGTGACCAGGCCTTACATTGAACCAATCCTACTCTCTGACCAACAGTGACAAGGCCTTACATTGGACCAATCCTACTCTCTGCCCAACAGTGACAAGGCCTTACATTGGACCAATCCTACTCTCTGACCAACAGTGACAAGGCCTTACATTGGACCAATCCTACTCTCTGACCAACAGTGACAAGGCCTTACACTGGACCAATCCTACTCTCTGACCAACAGTGACAAGGCCTTACACTGGACCAATCCTACTCACTGACCAACAGTGACAAGGCCTTACACTGGACCAATCCTATCTCTGACCAACAGTGACAAGGCCTTACACTGGACCAATCCTACTCACTGACCAACAGTGACAAGGCCTTACATTGGACCAATCCTACTCTCTGACCAACAGTGACAAGGCCTTACACTGGACCAATCCTACTCTCTGACCAACAGTGACAAGGCCTTACACTGGACCAATCCTACTCACTGACCAACAGTGACAAGGCCCTACACTGGACCAATCCTACTCTCTGACCAACAGTGACAAGGCCTTACACTGGACCAATCCTACTCTCTGACCAACAGTTACAAGGCCTTACATTGGACCAATCCTACTCACTGACCAACAGTGACAAGGCCTTACATTGGACCAATCCTACTCTCTGACCAACAGTGACAAGGCCTTACACTGGACCAATCCTATCTCTGACCAACAGTGACAAGGCCTTACACTAGACCAATCCTACTCACTGACCAACAGTGACAAGGCCTTACATTGGACCAATCCTACTCTCTGACCAACAGTGACAAGGCCTTACACTGGACCAATCCTACTCTCTGACCAACAGTGACAAGGCCTTACATTGGACCAATCCTACTCTCTGACCAACAGTGACAAGGCCTTACACTGGACCAATCCTACTCACTGACCAACAGTGACAAGGCCTTACACTGGACCAATCCCACTCTCTGACCAACAGTGACAAGGCCTTACACTGGACCAATCCTACTCACTGACCAACAGTTACAAGGCCTTACATTGGACCAATCCTACTCTCTGACCAACAGTTACAAGGCCTTACACTGGACCAATCCTACTCTCTGACCAACAGTGACAAGGCCTTACATTGGACCAATCCTACTCTCTGACCAACAGTGACAAGGCCTTACACTGGACCAATCCTACTCTCTGACCAACAGTGACAAGGCCTTACATTGGACCAATCCTACTCTCTGACCAACAGTGACAAGGCCTTACATTGGACCAATCCTACTCTCTGACCAACAGTGACAAGGCCTTACACTGGACCAATCCTACTCTCTGACCAACAGTGACAAGGCCTTATATTGGACCAATCCTACTCTCTGACCAACAGTGACAAGGCCTTACATTGGACCAATCCTACTCTCTGACCATCAGTGACAAGGCCTTACATTGGACCAATCCTACTCTCTGACCAACAGTGACAAGGCCTTACACTGGACCAATCCTACTCTCTGACCAACAGTGACAAGGCCTTACATTGGACCAATCCTACTCTCTGACCAACAGTGACAAGGCCTTACATTGGACCAATCCTACTCTCTGACCAACAGTGACAAGGCCTTACATTGGACCAATCCTACTCTCTGACCAACAGTGACAAGGCCTTACATTGGACCAATCCTACTCTCTGACCAACAGTGACAAGGCCTTACATTGGACCAATCCTACTCTCTGACCAACAGTGACAAGGCCTTACACTGGACCAATCCTACTCTCTGACCAACAGTGACAAGGCCTTACACTGGACCAATCCTACTCTCTGACCAACAGTGACAAGGCCTTACATTGGACCAATCCTACTCTCTGACCAACAGTGACAATGCCTTACATTGGACCAATCCTACTCTCTGACCAACAGTGACAAGGCCTTACATTGGACCAATCCTACTCTCTGACCAACAGTGACAAGGCCTTACACTGGACCAATCCTACTCTCTGACCAACAGTGACAAGGCCTTACATTGGACCAATCCTACTCTCTGACCAACAGTGACAAGGCCTTACATTGGACCAATCCTACTCTCTGACAACAGTGACAAGGCCTTACATTGGACCAATCCTACTCTCTGACCATCAGTGACAAGGCCTTACATTGGACCAATCCTACTCTCTGACCAACAGTGACAAGGCCTTACATTGGACCAATCCTACTCTCTGACCAACAGTGACCAGGCCTTACATTGAACCAATCCTACTCTCTGACCAACAGTGACAAGGCCTTACATTGGACCAATCCTACTCTCTGCCCAACAGTGACAAGGCCTTACATTGGACCAATCCTACTCTCTGACCAACAGTGACAAGGCCTTACATTGGACCAATCCTACTCTCTGACCAACAGTGACAAGGCCTTACACTGGACCAATCCTACTCTCTGACCAACAGTGACAAGGCCTTACACTGGACCAATCCTACTCACTGACCAACAGTGACAAGGCCTTACACTGGACCAATCCTATCTCTGACCAACAGTGACAAGGCCTTACACTGGACCAATCCTACTCACTGACCAACAGTGACAAGGCCTTACATTGGACCAATCCTACTCTCTGACCAACAGTGACAAGGCCTTACACTGGACCAATCCTACTCTCTGACCAACAGTGACAAGGCCTTACACTGGACCAATCCTACTCACTGACCAACAGTGACAAGGCCCTACACTGGACCAATCCTACTCTCTGACCAACAGTGACAAGGCCTTACACTGGACCAATCCTACTCTCTGACCAACAGTTACAAGGCCTTACATTGGACCAATCCTACTCTCTGACCAACAGTGACAAGGCCTTACATTGGACCAATCCTACTCTCTGACCAACAGTGACAAGGCCTTACATTGGACCAATCCTACTCTCTGACCAACAGTGACAAGGCCTTACACTGGACCAATCCTACTCTCTGACCAACAGTGACAAGGCCTTACACTGGACCAATCCTACTCACTGACCAACAGTGACAAGGCCTTACACTGGACCAATCCTACTCTCTGACCAACAGTGACAAGGCCTTACACTGGACCAATCCTACTCTCTGACCAACAGTTACAAGGCCTTACATTGGACCAATCCTACTCTCTGACCAACAGTGACAAGGCCTTACATTGGACCAATCCTACTCTCTGACCAACAGTGACAAGGCCTTACATTGGACCAATCCTACTCTCTGACCATCAGTGACAAGGCCTTACATTGGACCAATCCTACTCTCTGACCAACAGTGACAAGGCCTTACACTGGACCAATCCTACTCTCTGACCAACAGTGACAAGGCCTTACATTGGACCAATCCTACTCTCTGACCAACAGTGACAAGGCCTTACATTGGACCAATCCTACTCTCTGACCAACAGTGACAAGGCCTTACATTGGACCAATCCTACTCTCTGACCAACAGTGACAAGGCCTTACATTGGACCAATCCTACTCTCTGACCAACAGTGACAAGGCCTTACATTGGACCAATCCTACTCTCTGACCAACAGTGACAAGGCCTTACACTGGACCAATCCTACTCTCTGACCAACAGTGACAAGGCCTTACACTGGACCAATGCTACTCTCTGACCAACAGTGACAAGGCCTTACATTGGACCAATCCTACTCTCTGACCAACAGTGACAAGGCCTTACATTGGACCAATCCTACTCTCTGACCAACAGTGACAAGGCCTTACATTGGACCAATCCTACTCTCTGACCAACAGTGACAAGGCCTTACATTGGACCAATCCTACTCTCTGACCAACAGTGACAAGGCCTTACATTGGACCGATCCTACTGTCTGACCAACAGTGACAAGGCCTTACATTGGACCAATCCTACTCTCTGACCAACAGTGACAAGACCTTACATTGAACCAATCCTACTCTCTGACCAACAGTGACAAGGCCTTACATTGGACCAATCCTACTCTCTGACCAACAGTGACAAGGCCTTACATTGGACCAATCCTACTCTCTGACCAACAGTGACAAGGCCTTACATTGGACCAATCCTACTCTCTGACCAACAGTGACAAGGCCTTACACTGGACCAATCCTACTCTCTGACCAACAGTGACAAGGCCTTACACTGGACCAATCCTACTCTCTGACCAACAGTGACAAGGCCTTACACTGGACCAATCCTACTCACTGACCAACAGTGACAAGGCCTTACACTGGACCAATCCTATCTCTGACCAACAGTGACAAGGCCTTACACTGGACCAATCCTACTCACTGACCAACAGTGACAAGGCCTTACATTGGACCAATCCTACTCTCTGACCAACAGTGACAAGGCCTTACACTGGACCAATCCTACTCTCTGACCAACAGTGACAAGGCCTTACACTGGACCAATCCTACTCACTGACCAACAGTGACAAGGCCTTACACTGGACCAATCCTACTCTCTGACCAACAGTGACAAGGCCTTACACTGGACCAATCCTACTCTCTGACCAACAGTGACAAGGCCTTACACTGGACCAATCCTACTCACTGACCAACAGTGACAAGGCCTTACACTGGACCAATCCTACTCTCTGACCAACAGTGACAAGGCCTTACACTGGACCAATCCTACTCTCTGACCAACAGTGACAAGGCCTTACACTGGACCAATCCTACTCTCTGACCAACAGTGACAAGGCCTTACACTGGACCAATCCTACTCTCTGACCAACAGTGACAAGGCCTTACACTGGACCAATCCTACTCACTGACCAACAGCGACAAGTCCTTACACTGGACCAATCCTATCTCTGACCAACAGTGACAAGGCCTTACACTGGACCAATCCTACTCACTGACCAACAGTGACAAGGCCTTACATTGGACCAATCCTACTCTCTGACCAACAGTGACAAGGCCTTACACTGGACCAATCCTACTCTCTGACCAACAGTGACAAGGCCTTACACTGGACCAATCCTACTCACTGACCAACAGTTACAAGCCCTTACACTGGACCAATCCTACTCTCTGACCAACAGTGACAAGGCCTTACATTGGACCAATCCTACTCTTTGACCAACAGTGACAAGGCCTTACATTGGACCAATCCTACTCTCTGACCAACAGTGACAAGGCCTTACATTGGACCAATCCTACTCTCTGACCAACTGACAAGGCCTTACATTGGACCAATCCTACTCTCTGACCAACAGTGACAAGGCCTTACATTGGACCAATCCTACTCTCTGACCAACAGTGACAAGGCCTTACATTGGACCAATCCTACTCTCTGACCATCAGTGACAAGGCCTTACATTGGACAAATCCTACTCTCTGACCAACAGTGACAAGGCCTTACATTGGACCAATCCTACTCTCTGACCAACAGTGACAAGGCCTTACATTGGACCAATCCTACTCTCTGACCAACAGTGACAAGGCCTTACATTGGACCAATCCTACTCTCTGACCAACAGTGACAAGGCCTTACATTGGACCAATCCTACTCTCTGACCAACAGTGACAAGGCCTTACATTGGACCAATCCTACTCTCTGACCAACAGTGACAAGGCCTTACACTGGACCAATCCTACTCTCTGACCAACAGTGACAAGGCCTTACACTGGACCAATCCTACTCTCTGACCAACAGTGACAAGGCCTTACACTGGACCAATCCTACTCACTGACCAACAGTGACAAGGCCTTACACTGGACCAATCCTATCTCTGACCAACAGTGACAAGGCCTTACACTAGACCAATCCTACTCACTGACCAACAGTGACAAGGCCTTACATTGGACCAATTCTACTCTCTGACCAACAGTGACAAGGCCTTACACTGGACCAATCCTACTCTCTGACCAACAGTGACAAGGCCTTACACTGGACCAATCCTACTCACTGACCAACAGTGACAAGGCCTTACACTGGACCAATCCTACTCTCTGACCAACAGTGACAAGGCCTTACACTGGACCAATCCTACTCACTGACCAACAGTTACAAGGCCTTACATTGGACCAATCCTACTCTCTGACCAACAGTTACAAGGCCTTACACTGGACCAATCCTACTCTCTGACCAACAGTGACAAGGCCTTACATTGGACCAATCCTACTCTCTGACCAACAGTGACAAGGCCTTACACTGGACCAATCCTACTCTCTGACCAACAGTGACAAGGCCTTACATTGGACCAATCCTACTCTCTGACCAACAGTGACAAGGCCTTACATTGGACCAATCCTACTCTCTGACCAACAGTGACAAGGCCTTACACTGGACCAATCCTACTCTCTGACCAACAGTGACAAGGCCTTACATTGGACCAATCCTACTCTCTGACCAACAGTGACAAGGCCTTACATTGGACCAATCCTACTCTCTGACCATCAGTGACAAGGCCTTACATTGGACCAATCCTACTCTCTGACCAACAGTGACAAGGCCTTACACTGGACCAATCCTACTCTCTGACCAACAGTGACAAGGCCTTACATTGGACCAATCCTACTCTCTGACCAACAGTGACAAGGCCTTACATTGGACCAATCCTACTCTCTGACCAACAGTGACAAGGCCTTACATTGGACCAATCCTACTCTCTGACCAACAGTGACAAGGCCTTACATTGGACCAATCCTACTCTCTGACCAACAGTGACAAGGCCTTACATTGGACCAATCCTACTCTCTGACCAACAGTGACAAGGCCTTACACTGGACCAATCCTACTCTCTGACCAACAGTGACAAGGCCTTACACTGGACCAATCCTACTCTCTGACCAACAGTGACAAGGCCTTACATTGGACCAATCCTACTCTCTGACCATCAGTGACAAGGCCTTACATTGGACCAATCCTACTCTCTGACCAACAGTGACAAGGCCTTACATTGGACCAATCCTACTCTCTGACCATCAGTGACAAGGCCTTACATTGGACCAATCCTACTCTCTGACCATCAGTGACAAGGCCTTACATTGGACCAATCCTACTCTCTGACCATCAGTGACAAGGCCTTACATTGGACCAATCCTACTCTCTGACCAACAGTGACAAGGCCTTACATTGGACCAATCCTACTCTCTGACCAACAGTGACAAGGCCTTACATTGGACCAATCCTACTCTCTGACCATCAGTGACAAGGCCTTACATTGGACCAATCCTACTCTCTGACCAACAGTGACAAGGCCTTACATTGAACCAATCCTACTCTCTGACCAACAGTGACAAGGCCTTACATTGGACCAATCCTACTCTCTGACCAACAGTGACAAGGCCTTACATTGGACCAATCCTACTCTCTGACCATCAGTGACAAGGCCTTACATTGGACCAATCCTACTCTCTGACCAACAGTGACAAGGCCTTACATTGAACCAATCCTACTCTCTGACCAACAGTGACAAGGCCTTACATTGGACCAATCCTACTCTCTGACCAACAGTGACAAGGCCTTACATTGGACCAATCCTACTCTCTGACCAACAGTGACAAGGCCTTACATTGGACCAATCCTACTCTCTGACCAACAGTGACAAGGCCTTACACTGGACCAATCCTACTCTCTGACCAACAGTGACAAGGCCTTACCCTGGACCAATCCTACTCTCTGACCAACAGTGACAAGGCCTTACACTGGACCAATCCTACTCACTGACCAACAGTGACAAGGCCTTACACTGGACCAATCCTATCTCTGACCAACAGTGACAAGGCCTTACACTGGACCAATCCTATTCACTGACCAACAGTGACAAGGCCTTACATTGGACCAATCCTACTCTCTGACCAACAGTGACAAGGCCTTACACTGGACCAATTCTACTCTCTGACCAACAGTGACAAGGCCTTACACTGGACCAATCCTACTCACTGACCAACAGTGACAAGGCCTTACACTGGACCAATCATACTCTCTGACCAACAGTGACAAGGCCTTACACTGGACCAATCCTACTCTCTGACCAACAGTTACAAGGCCTTACATTGGACCAATCCTACTCTCTGACCAACAGTGACAAGGCCTTACACTGGACCAATCCTACTCACTGACCAACAGTTACAAGGCCTTACACTGGACCAATCCTACTCTCTGACCAACAGTTACAAGGCCTTACATTGGACCAATCCTACTCTCTGACCAACAGTGACAAGGCCTTACACTGGACCAATCCTACTCACTGACCAACAGTTACAAGGCCTTACATTGGACCAATCCTACTCTCTGACCAACAGTTACAAGGCCTTACACTGGACCAATCCTACTCTCTGACCAACAGTTACAAGGCCTTACACTGGACCAATCCTACTCTCTGACCATCAGTGACAAGGCCTTACATTGGACCAATCCTACTCACTGACCAACAGTGACAAGGCCTTACATTGGACCAATCCTACTCTCTGACCAACAGTGACAAGGCCTTACATTGGACCAATCCTACTCTCTGACCAACAGTGACAAGGCCTTACATTGGACCAATCCTACTCTCTGACCAACAGTTACAAGGCCTTACACTGGACCAATCCTACTCTCTGACCATCAGTGACAAGGCCTTACATTGGACCAATCCTACTCTCTGACCAACAGTGACAAGGCCTTACATTGGACCAATCCTACTCTCTGACCAACAGTGACAAGGCCTTACATTGGACCAATCCTACTCTCTGACCAACAGTTACAAGGCCTTACACTGGACCAATCCTACTCTCTGACCATCAGTGACAAGGCCTTACAT
>OZ024742.1:4346646-4351646 GCA_964016885.1 Eledone cirrhosa | reverse complement strand
GTATGCATGTATGTATGTATGTATGTGTGTATGTATGTATGCATGTATGTATGTATGTATATATGTATGTAAGTATGTGTACGTGTTTGTAAGTGAATAAATATATACTTTTGAGTGTAATTTACAAATACTAATTGAAAACTTTTCGTGGCGTTTATATTATAAAGATACCATAGAATTAACACCTCCACCCCCCACCAACAGCAACCACGACACCAACACCACCACCAACAGCAACCACGACACCAACACAACCAATAGCAACAGCAACCCCACCAACAACAACAACCGCGACACCAGCACCAACAATAACCAGAACACCAACAACAACAACAACTAAATCATCAACCAGGACACCGCCACCAACTTCAATAATAACCACGACACCATCACCACCACCAACTGTAAGAAACATCAGAATCCCACCACCACCAACACTCCACCACTACCAAGAACTATGATACCACCACCATGAGACACCAGCAACAAGAACTACAATACCAACACGACACCAACATCAACGCCATATATATATATATATATATATGGGAGGGTCATGTTGCCAATAAGAAACACACGCACCATATATATATATATATATATATATATATATATATATATATATATATATATATATAACGAAGGAAGTGTGGTAAGGCACCAGGTGGACCATAACGCACCAGAGTACTCAACACTTAGGGTAGTAGAGTGGGTAATAGGAAAATGTTCATGACCCCGACGGCGGAGCTCAAGCCGTTTCGACCAGAAATAGCTGTCGAAACGGATTGAGCTCTGCCGTCGGGGTCTTGAACATTTTCCTATATATATATATATATATATATATATATATCAGGGGTGAAGGGTCCGTGCATACAACGCATGCAGTGCATGCGTTATAGAATCTTGAGTTGATCAATTGCGTCGGTTGAAGCAAGCAGAATTTTGGCTGCTTACTAAAACGTATAGACACAAAAAAGATAACACACACACACATACACAATCACACATACACACAAACACACGACAGCTTTGCGGCAAGCAGAATTTTGACTGCTTACTAAATCGTAGACACATAAAAAGATAACACACACATACACACACACACTAGATAACACTACATGCGGCTTTGACCGAGAGGGTCATTTAGAGGGAAATGGGGGATGGGGGTGAGGCTGCACAGCCCCACTTTCCGCCATGGCGATTGGACTGCATGCCCTGCTTTCCAGGTTACCCTTCGCCACTGATATATATATATATATATATATATATATACACATACATATATGTGTCCGTGTGTCTGTGTGTATCATACACATTTGATTGACAATAAAAAGTATTTTTCAACTTCTTTCATATTTCATTGTTTATAAATATAGCACACACACACACACACACACACACACACACACACACACACACACACACACACACACACATATATATATATATAGATTTTAGTCTTCAAATTTATTATTATTACTATATATATATATATATATATAAAACACAGACCAAAGTTTAAACAGGTTTAGTCACCTGTTCGGTAATTCAAACCTGTATTCTATTCTATTCTTTTAATCCCGTTTCCTTGAATTCCTCAATATTTGTTTTCCCTATATTTTGGAGAGCAAGATGGAGTGAGGGCATGTGATATAGTGGGGTGGTGGAAGGAGTGGTGAGATGGTGACGAGGGGAGGTTGTATGATGGGGTGGTGGAGATGAAGGTGATGTAAAGAAGGTGAAGGAGATGTCATGTGGTGTTGAGAGATAAGTTAGAGGTGAAGGGGTGGCGGTGGGGAGATATGGTGGAGTTGCTGAGGTAATTATGATAGGTGGGGTTTGATATAATTGTGGGCTGTGAGGGGTGGAATGTGGCGTGTTTGAATCGATGAAAGGGCTGGGGTATTTATTTAATAGAGGTAAACATGACAAAATAAGCCACCCCACCTCCCAAAAAAAAACAACAACACACCAAAAACAAAAAATACAAACAATAAACAAAAAATAAGACAATATTAACAATTATAAATCGATAAAACATCAAAGAAAACAGAACAATAAAATCCATATCAAATAATGGAATATATAATTGAATAAATATAAACAGAAATATATACATTATACACACACACATATATACATGTATATACAGATACATACACACACATAAAAATATATATATATATATGTTTATAAATAAATAAATATATATAAATATAAATATATATATATATATATATGTATATATATATGTATATATATGTATAAATATATGTATATATTTATAAATATCTGAATCAGTTATAAACATTTATATTTGTTGAATTTCCAACAAATTAAATATCCCTTCTACTTATAAATATATATGTATATATATATATATATATATTGAATAGATAGTTACGTATATAAATAGATAGACAGATAGATATATAGAGGAAGAGAGGGCTAAATAAATATATGAGCAGATAAATAACTAAATATAAAGGAGCAAAAGGAATATAAGTGATTTAGCCAATTGCAGTGTTGTTGGAGCTGTTATGGCACTGTGACAGCGGAGGGAGGGGGGAGGGGGTTGTAATCGGTAATAGACAACAATAGGGTGGGATTGAGAGAGAGTAGCAGACAGAAGGTGAGGGAGAGAGAGATTGAAAGGCTGATAGAAACAGAAAGAGAGAGAGAGAGAGAGAGAGAGAGAGAGAGAGAGAGAGAGAGAGAGAGAGAGAGAGAGAGAGAAAGGGGGAAGAGAGAGATTCAAAGACAGATAGAAATATATATAGAGAGAAAGAGAGTGAGAGAGAATGAGCGAGAGAGAGGGTGAAAGAGAGTGAGAGAGAGAAAGAGAGTGAGAGAGAATGAGTGAGAGAGAGAAAGAGCTGCCAAGGAATTTTGAAGATAGTCGTCGTCATTTATTTTCTACACCGGCATTTGAGACACACAACACACACACAGACACACATGCACATATACACTTATACACCCACTCACACATCACAAAAACACAGGAATACAAACACGCACACGTAGGTACATTTACACAGATACATATCTACACACACACACACACACACACACACACACACACACACACACACACATACACTCACATACACACACGTACCTACTACACCATCACCACTTTCTTTCTTCTTTCCTGTTAACAGTTGAGAACCAAGAAATTCTTTCTTGGTGCCATTTCGGGGGACAGGTAGCTATTGCAACAGTCCTTGGTCGAGTCAATATGGTTGGACAAAGAAGATATTTTTCATATTTTCCACCTTCCTTCTTTCTACTTTGCAACACTTTTATTAGTGTTAGTGTGACTGTTACTTGGATCTGTGCCGCCGGTCAAATATTGCTGCCTTTCACAAGAGTTCAGGCAGGGTTAGGGCATATGAAAGTCCCAAGTGCTATGGCTAGCGAGAAACCCCAGACCGTGGTAGGTAAATACGGTAATTATACTTGGCCTAATCGCCAACTTGCCTCGAAAATTGACGGCGAGATTGTGATAGGAGCTTTACATATGATTCACGAGAGAAGCGAAGATAAAATCTGTGGAGCTATCATGCCGGACGGTGGTATACAAGCACTGGAAGTGATGCTTTACACCATAGACCAAATAAATAAGGATCCTGACTTCTTACCAGGGATAAGGTTGGGAGTCCTTGCAAAAGATGACTGTGACCGGGATATCTACGGACTTGAACAAGCAGTCGACTTTATCAGAGGTTAGTGTCCACTACTACTACTACTACTACTACTACTACTACTACTACTACTACTACTACTACTACTGATACTAATACTACTAATAATAATACCATTACTAATACCAATAACTATTTATTATTATAATCTAATTATCTATGTGTCCTTATCATTGCTACCACAGGTTACCCAATATACACACCAACTCCATTATGTCTTCTCTGTTGTTTTGTTATGCATTTCACTTCTGTATTGTTCGGAACATCTTGGGTCCTTGTGGTAATTAAACAAATAATTATTGCCACCATCATCATCTATATTATTTCTTCTTCCTCCACTTCGTCAAGTTCCAATTGGAGATGAAGGCGAGGGCGGAGAGCGAGGTGTCCTGCTTTCCAGTGAATTTGCTGAAAAGCGTAGGATGAGAGTAGCGAAAATATGTGGCGGGAATGTCTCTACTTTCTGAATCTATCTGAGAAACACAGCAGGAAAGGGCATTTACATTTGGTAACCAGAGTAACCAAGGATCGATCTGTAAAGAACGTTGTTTGCCTCTTTGTGACAGTCTTCATACTGGGATATAACATTTCATACATTTTCTATACTTTTATTTTCCATGCCTACTTTTGTTTTTGTTTCATAAATCACCCCACGCACCCAGCCTCTCTGTTACAATTGTTGTAACTTGTATATGTAAAGTCTTATTGTATGACCAGAGCCATCATTGTGGCGTGGGGTAGTGGGAGGCCGGAAAGTTCTTGTGAAAGTGAGTCTGCCAACTAGTGACGATTCTATGTTCAACCACTCCACTTAACACCAATTCACTCACGCTGTTAAGTACACACGCGGAAATGTATGAACACAACCTCGTTCCCTTCATCTTTACATACATTCCAAGAATTTCAGTAATTAAAACTACACGAGACAATAACGTATTATCTGTATTTCCATCTGTTACATATTCACATATTGAAAGTATTTAAAAGTTTTCTTTTCTGTATATATTTGAAGTCTGTAGTACATTTTCTAAAACCTGTGACAGAGTTCGATACAAGCTGAACAAGTTATTGCTATTAAAATCATTGGGACATAAGTTAAAATGGTGTAACATGTACATAAATCACATGATCTACATGACAGGTGCAATGTGTCCGAACACGGAAGAGCCGAACTCCCACTGTCATTGTCTCCATCTCTCTCGCCCTCCCCATCTCTCTGTATGGGGTCCCACATGCTGGCCGCCCACAGCCCCGGAGGACAGAATGGAGAAGGCGTTTCCCCGGAGGATGGTA
>OZ024742.1:4291646-4339146 GCA_964016885.1 Eledone cirrhosa | reverse complement strand
TAAGGGAAATGCCACGTCTAATACTGTCCTACACTGCTGATTTGTTAATCAACCAAACACTTATGATCTAAAATATTTATAGGCAGTAGATCAACATTATCGTGTATCGAACTAATTGCTTTACACTATTTTATTTCGACTCTCTATTTTCTGAGATTAAATCTCGACGATGTCAACTTTGTATTTCATCTTTCCGGAATTGGTTAAATAAAGTACCAGTCTAATACTGGGGGTGATATATAATCGAATTTCCTCTGTCAATGAAACTATTGCCTTTGTGTCGAAACTTGAAACAAATATATAAATATTGTACGAACTTTTAGTTGTAGAGTATGGACCGTTCTCTAAGTTTAAACCCCATAGTAGCCAGATTATTTAGAAACTGGACTATATGTTACTATGTAGTTAATCCGGTACAGCTCTCCGTAATAATTTGGTCCCGGGGTCCATCCCACCACGTGACATCTTCTGTAAACAACATTTACCATAACGTCAGGTCGAGTCACTCATTGAGGGAATTTGGTAGGCAGAAACTATTTAGAATCCCATCGAACACACTGTACCTCTATTTCAAAACGTCAGCATTGTCACACAGTATGTCATGCTGAATCTCTCTGAGAATTACTTTAAATATACACGTGTCTGTAGAATACTCAACCACCAACACGTTAATTCACGAGCAAGTTGTTAAGTTGATCGAACAACTGAAAAAAATCATCGTTGAAATTAACGTAGGTGCATTCTCTTCCATTCCACTTATTGAGCTCAAACCCTACTTAGGGGCCCAAATTTAAATGTCAATCTTCCAGGGCTGCTAATATTTAGATCCAGCTGGGGCGTAATGTTCACGTCTGGAACGTCATTATCATGTATACATTCCTCTAACTATGGCCATCGTGTGGCTACCCTTCCTGACATACAGTGGGACTTTTGTAATCCCCTAACTCCTGATAGATTCGTAGGGGTACCGTAGTGGTTACGGCATTTAATGTGCATTTTTAAAGCCTGGGGGAGCCATCCCTCTCCAGGTCTGAACAGAGCAAATAGTAAATGAGAAAGAGGAAGTGAGAAAGAGATATAGAGAAAGTTCTAGAATGATACATTTTTATCGACCTTAGAAGAGTAACAGGCAAAGTTGACTTCGGTGGGATTTGAACTCATAGAGGAGACAGCCGAAACGTATAGCGCAAAGCATTCTATCCGCCTATACGGTGTGATTTATAAATTTAGATATGACGATGCTCTTTCCTCACTGGATTTGTACTTCATTTATCGATCGCGAAAAAAAAAGGCAAAGTTTATATCTATGGGGTTTAAACTTAGAGAACGGTCAGTTTGAACAAACTCTGCCAAGTATTCTATCCGATTTTCTAAAGCTTCTGCGAATTCATATAGATGATCTATATCTTGTGGTATACTTACTCCGTTGCTCTGTTTCATACCACCACATGGTCATCCTTGTTTTCTTTTATCAAAGCTCATTCTGTTGCTAGCCTTTAGAACAGATCCCCGGTTAGAAGACACCTTCCTTCTTTTTTCTGACCAGCCATGCAGGAGGCCATGAAAAAGAGTCATGGGTGTTGCTTTTTTCTTTCTGAACAAAGAGTAATAAAAATAATCAGGTTCGACACTGGATTGCATACATAGTCACGTAACTTCTGATGGAATCGTAGGGTATATATATATATATATATATATATATATATATATATATATATATATATATATATATATATATATAGAGAGAGAGAGAGAGAGAGAGAGAGAGAGAGAGGGGAAGAATCGATCCAAGTACTAGACTGGTTCTTTTTTATCGACCTTGAATGGGTAAAAGGCAAAGTTGACCTTGGCTGGATTTGAACTCAGAGAATAGAAAATTGAAACGAATAGCGCAAATCTTTCTATCCGGCGTTCTAAACGACTCTGCCAATTCGCCGCCGCCTCACAACTGCATAAGTCTCTTTACCTGCCGGGTCCTTCTCCAAGCTGGATGCGCTCCTTTCGAATTTGCGGAGGAAAAATACTGTTCGGAGACCTAATATTCCTGAGATCACGGCAGCTTGAGGAAGAAGTCCCGGGAGGTAAAGAGACTAATGCAGAGGTTGTCGCTGGTTGTTCTTCATAGCATTGCCTTCACCATTTTGTTGGGTGCTGCTGAGACATACAGTCGAAACTCTGTCGCACCCTCCCTCCTCCACTTATATTCGTTATTTAAATTTTTTCTTCGGTTTATTTTTTCGTTTTATTCTTCTAATATTCTTCTAAACGTAGACGAATTTTAATATTTATTTTGTTATATTTTGGTACAGTCATGTTGTCAATGTTTCGAATAAAAACACACGCACTATGTGATTTTCACTTCAGTTTTCTCATTATTATTTATTGCCTATTTCGCCAAAGTTCTTTCGTCACATATTTTGTGACTTCCCCACCAATGACTATTTGTTTTTCTTCTCTGTATCTCCTCTTCTTTCTGGTCTTATACTGTCTACTTCATCCCAACATATATATATATATATATATATATCTGTTTCAACACACGATTTCACACCAAGATTCGTACAAAAAAATACATAAACATAATCATTCTTGCATTTTTAATTATCTTTACTTGAAAAATATTTCAAGTTTAATTTCCTTAGAATATTTCTAATAAATGTATTGAACAAGTAAAACATTTCAGAAATCAGAATTTAACGAATAATTTGCAGAACCATTCCAAATAAATGAATTTAGCAAGTACATTTAACAACTCGTATCGGACAAATAATTTACTAAACCTTGTCTAAATAAATATATTTAACAAATAAATATATTTTACAAGCACCGAATTTGTATAATTTGCTAAATGTTCCCAAATAAACTTATTTGACAAGTAGATTAATTGATAAACTCAGAAAGAACAAATGTTCTAAACATTGCAAATAAATGTATTTAACAAATATAATAATTATCAAACAAATTCAAGGTTAATTTATATTTATAAAATATATAGATTAAACAAATAAAATATTTGTTAAATAGTCAGAAAATATTGAACAGTTTTAAAAATAAAAAAAATATTCTGAAGAAATCACTTTTCTTTTCTGAATGCTTTCATCTATTTTAATCTGAGACCACATATATATGGAACATCAGCCGTTTCTGACAGCGAGTGTTCCAGTTGATTGTGATATTGACACCGAGAGACTGTGGTTTCCATGGACACGGGTAACGTTAAATCATTTCTCAGGGAGATTCAGTGTAATGGTGTGTGTAAATACCAGGCGTACCTCATATTCCTATTGTACTGGCTTTGATTGCATACCTCACATTACTTCATATAAATAATCCTCATCATTGCGACCACAGTCAAACATTACTGACAAAGTCTCTCCACAAATCACTATTTCCATCACTCCTGGCAACTGCTCCTTATTGAGGTTTGTATCATCTGAGGGTTTATCAATGAAAGTTCAAGCAGGTTTTCCTCTACTGTATCTCCCGTGAGTTGGTTCCCACAATAGTAACTTGTGTATAACATATTCTACTGTGTCTCCCGTGAGTTGGTTCCCACAATAGTACCTTATGTATAACATACTCTACTGTATCTCCAAGGAGTTGGTTCCCACAATAGTAACTTGTGTATAACATATTCTACTGTGTCTCCCGTGAGTTGGTTCCCACAATAGTACCTTATGTATAACATACTCTACTGTATCTCCAATGAGTTGGTTCCCACAATAGTAACTTGTGTATAACATACTCTACTGTGTCTCCCATGAGTTAGTTCCCACAATAATAACTTGTGTATAACATACTCTACTGTGTCTCCCGTGAGTTGGTTCCCACAATAGTAACTTGTGTATAACATACTCTACTGTGTCTCCCGTCAGTTGGTTCCCACAATAGTATCTTGTGTATAACATGTTCTACTGTATCTCCCATGAGTTGGTTCCCACAATAGTACGTTGTATATAACATACTTTACTGTGTCTTCCATGAGTTAGTTCCCACAATAGTAACTTGTGTATAACATACTCTACTGTGTCTTCCGTGAGTGGGTTCCCACAATAGTACCTTGTGTATAACATCCGCTACTGTGTCTCCCATGAGTTAGTTCCCACAATAGTAACTTGTGTATAACATACTCTACTGTGTCTCCTATGAGTTAGTTCCCACAATAGTACCTTGTGTATAACATACTCTACTGTGTCTCCGGTGAGTTGGTTCCCACAATAGTAACTGGTTTATAACTTCCTGCTTACTTCTCCAGCAATGTCCTTCAAATCGTAACTGTCTTTGAACAATTGTAGTTGATATCTTGGACAGGTTTCTCTATAAACTTTCATTAGTAATACGTTGACGCCAATTTATGTTTTGTACAGCCCAAACTATTTTAGTTTATGTATCATCTAGTTTCTTCTCAAGTGCTTGTGTCAGGGTTTATGCGCCTGATCCATACAACACTGACTCAACAGATGTGAAGAATGATATTTTGATTTTTCTGGGTAGATCTGACTTCCTTATCTATTCCATATAATCTACACCACATAACTATTCAATAGGTTTCGTTAACTAATCAATAGAACTTGCACCACACTGAATGAGCTTTAAAGTGACAGAATATATTTTAGGTACTTAACTAAATCCTTGGACACGATGAGAGTAATGCAAGGAGTTGGACATGGCTGTTTCTTTTTTAAAATAGATTAGATAGTGGCAAAACTAGACTACTGTTAGGGATGGAAATTGTAGATGA
Organism: Eledone cirrhosa; assembly: GCA_964016885.1. Taxonomy (NCBI): domain Eukaryota; kingdom Metazoa; phylum Mollusca; class Cephalopoda; order Octopoda; family Eledonidae; genus Eledone; species Eledone cirrhosa. The sequence goes on along the minus strand of OZ024742.1, from coordinate 4,334,405 downwards.
TAGGAACCAGGGCCACGTGGATTTATTGTTATCCCTATGTATTTAATATGAGGTATCAAGATCCCATCCATACACTGACTATGTGAACTGGGTCACATTGAAATATTTCTGAGACGTCGAAGAAGAGAAATACTGAGGAAGCAATTAAGGAAACCGATGTTTCGCTGGATATAATGATAGTATTATACATATAACACAGCCACAAACATACAAATACACACACATATATCACACTTTGTCTATCCATCTCTCTAGTTATCTGATATACTTTCCAGCTAACTACTATCTTCCCTCCGTATCCACCAATCTATTTACCGTCATTATTAATATTGTCTTTGACCTGGCCTGTGACGTGAACGAGAAATGTACTCTCAAGTCTCTTCCCTATGACAAGAGGTAAACAATAATACCGAGTTGTAATCCCATTACCCACTGCATAACTAAATTACAGAGTGAAATAATTAGAAACATTGTACAACTAGTTTACGACACATTTCGTCCCTTGTCGGTGTAGTGACAATCTCTCAGAAGACATATTCTATATTAACACCAGTTCTATCTCAACAAACACATAGTTTACTGAGGGTTCTTGTGTAAGCGCGTGGCTCTGTGGTTAGGGTATTTGACAACTATCTTAAAGTCGTGTGTAATTGTATGCCTAGTTGTGTGTAGGTGTGTTATCGTTCAGTTTTCAGTGTACATTGTGTCCTTGAGTAGAACACTTTATTTTAGCTAGGTCTAATTGTTGTAGGTATGTATCATACATGAGACTATAATATAATACGTTTGGGGCATATGATTGTTGGACGAACCAGCAAAGGCGAAACTCATAAGTAACTGTCATTGTATTTTGTTTTATTTTATGCCATGTTTTCCCTTTTAACTGTGTACTGATTCTTGGCATCGCCGAAACAAATTCTAGGGCATCAAATGAGCTAAGGACTTGATTCGATCTCTTTCTTTCTTTATATATATGAAGAAAGATATATATATATATATATATATATATATATATATATATATATATATATATATATATATATATATATATATATATATATATATATATAGAGAGAGAGAGAGAGAGAGAGAGAGATACATATATGCATGTATGTGAGAGTATGTGTGTGTTGGGTAACTTCAGTAACAGGCGGCGCGCCGTTCGAAGCATTAAAGTCGTTGCTTAAGCACAAGAGCTTCTATACTGTCACACATAGAGCTTTCCAAAATCTCGACATCACTGATGTGGTCCCTCCAGTGAACGCCATGGATCCGTCTGAGACACATCTGATGGAAACGCTCCAATTGCTTAAGGTGGTGTCGATATGTGACCCAGGTCTCGCAGGCATAAAGAAGACAAGAGGGTACACATGCCCTGTACACCCTTACCTTTGTCCTCCTGCATATGTCTCGCCGACCCCAGAGTCGCCTTTCTAGCTTTCCGAAAGCATCACTTGCTTTCCTAATCCTAAGTGAGATTTCACTGTCAAGGTTGCCGTATCGATTGACAGTGCTTCCCAGGTAGACAAACTGATCAACCACTCCAAGTCGTTTGCCATACACATAGATGTTTGGTTCAGTGTACTGATTACTAGGGGCAGGTTGGTACATGACGACGGTTTTCTTGAGACTGACAGTCAAACCCAGGGCAGTGCAAGCGTCAGAAAATGCATTCAAAATGTGCTGCATATCACTCTCTGTGTGCGCTACAAGATCGAATCATCTGCATACAAGAGGTCTCTTATGATTGATGTAAATACTTTTGTCTTCGCAGCAAAGCGCCTGATGTTAAATATGCTGCCTGAGGTTCGATATCGGATGTAAACACCATGCTCGCAATTCCTGAATGCAATACAGAAAACCATTGCAAAGTATATGGCAAACAGGGTCGGTGCTGGAATATCCCCCTGTTTCACTCCATTTTTTACTGAGATAGGCTCCGACATGTTACCTCCAACATTAACCCAAGCCTTCATGTCGTCATGGAAAGACCTAACTAAAGCAAGGAACTTATCAGGGCAACCAAGTTTCTGGAGAACCTTCCATAATGCATCTCTGTTGACAGTATCGAAAGCCTTTGTCAGATCGACAAAAACCTGATACAGATCCAAGCCTTGTTCAATGCACTTCTCCTGGAGCTGTCTAGCTGAGAAGATCATATCAGTAGTGCCGCGTCCAGCAAGAAAACCAGATTGACTTTCAGGAAGAACACAATCTGTAATGTGTGTCAGCAGACGGTCCAGAAGCACCCTACATAAAACTTTCCCTACGACAGAAAGCAATGATATACCTCTGTAGATGTACGTACATACATACATACATACATACATACATACATACATACATACATACATACATACATACATACATACATACATACATACATACATAGTCTACATTCATAGTCTACAAATGGCTGCGATAGCTGGCACCTTCAAAATTTGCAAAACATTCTTGCGATTCAAGGGATGACAATTTCTTTTCTTTTACAACCTTGCCACCAGGAAGGTGTTCGGTCAAAAATATACTCGAAATTAAGAGAAAAAGATAACATACATACATACATACTATTGGGAAAAAAATTTCCGAAATTATAAAACCAGAAGAACATACATACATATGGCACAGGGAGAAGAAAGCATGCACGGCAGTGGAAATTAGCTGTCCAGCAGATGCCAATATAATATCAAAGATTAGCGAATAGGAGAATATTTATGCAGAACTGATGAGAAATCTGCAGATACTCCACCCTGATTACACCTTCAGATTTATGCCTGTAATTATTGGGGCACTAGGGTATGTTAGTAACTGCCTCAATACAAATCTTGAGAAGCTAGGCTTCACAGGAACAGACAGAAAACAACTAGTTAGGAAATTACAAGTACAATCCATTAATGGAACAGTAAAAATATGTAAAACATTCCAAAAATTGTGCATCTGATAACTGCATATATACACATGTACAGATACAAAGCATATACACATGCACACATACAACTCAAAACATCCATATCCACACATACAATAACATCCATACCTACACATGCAGACATGCATTCTACCTAGTTTTGATGTTGTGTAAATTCCAATGAGAGAGTCTTGTGTCTATGTTAGAAACCGACTCTCTCTCTATTGGAAACAAATTGTGAAATTATAAAACCAGAAGAACATGCATACATACATACACACATACATGTATACATACATGCATGCATACATACATACACACACATATATATATATATGTGTGTGTGTGTGTGTGTGTGTTGAACAATGAAAACAAAAGGTGAAGTTAGGTGTTTAATTAGTTCATTGTTTTACGATCGTTTCAGAAGTTTGCTTGATCATGATAAATCGATATATTTAGTGATTAATCTATCAATCAACCTTCTGAAAAAATAGTAAAAGATTGAAGTAACTAGGCGGCACCTTGGGTTGCTCAGTAAAGTTTCACGTGTGTCTAAGGGTTATCAACAACAATAGCTGGTGACAACAGTCGACACCAACTATTCAAGCTATTCACCACATTTTCGTACTTTTAAAAAGGAAATCTCTATAAATATTCTCGTGAATTAAAGCAGACAAAAATCGTCAGTGAATATTTCGTTTCAATTATGAGAAGAGAAAAAAAGCTATCACACTCGCCATCATTATTATCACACTATAGCATAATCAATGTAGGTCTGTAGAAGATATTACATAGTAGCCGATAGCTTCTGGACAATTGATAGTTAATTGACGACAGCCTATCTATAGTGATACTGGAAATCTGGTTTAGTCAGATGTGTCAAATTGATTCGACCGTCTTTATATTTTTATTTTACTTGTTTTTTTCGCCCAGGAGAATGTCGTCTCTCGCAGTTTTAGATCAAAAAATTATGACTAGTGTCTCCGAAGTAAATTCTGTCAGCGGGAAACAGATTTGGTTCCCCTCCCCCTATCATTTGAGCTCCGCTAATTGTAAGGAGGCTGAGAGATAATTTTGAGAGGTTGACATCAGATATTTAAGTTGTCATAAGATCTTTGGCTGTGTCGGCTGCCAACTCCTGTACCCACAGAAAGTCCACAGTTATGGGCCCTGTGGGCTTCGAACTCCTGTACCTACAGAAAGCCCATAGTTATGGCCCCAGTGGACTTCGAACTCCTGTACCTACATAAAGCCCACAGTTATGGTCCCTGTTAAGGTTTGTGGCGTAATGTTAAGGGTTTTGGGATTACAATAGTTCTGTTAGACCTTCGTTGGTTTCGACGAAAAATGTCCCCGAACGGTACAGTCTGCTTCTTAGGTTTACATGTAACTTGCTGAGAATTCTGTAGGAGTAAACTGAACGTAATTCTCAGAGAGATTTGGCGAGACAATATATGATAATGCTTGACGTTTGAATTACAGGTACGAGGTACACTCAACAAGTTAGATTTTTATTAGAAAGACATATATTTAACCCAGATCAATACAAAACTCTAGTCTCCCTCGAAGTACTATTGATTTTTGCCAGTTGAGTAGACTAAAGCAATAGGAAATAAAGTATCTTGCTCGGGAATACAAGGTCTCGCTAGAAATCTATCTTACGACATTACGTTTGCGATTCTAACATCGGAACTACGAAGACATGATATTTCGAATTCATTAAAACATTAGTATCTGCAGTTTCTAAGATTTTTACAGAATCAAGACGATGAAACATTGAAATGTTTACAACAGCAACTGCGCTATTTGAAATTGATAATATGGAATGGACCTCCACCGGTTTCGGTGATGTGTGTTCCAGTGGTGTGATCAACTATATTAAGTACGTGAGAAATTGTCTAAGTTGCTGAGTATTTCAGAGACACGTGTAACCTTAATGTAATTCTCGCAGAGATTGAGTGTGACATAATGTGTGACAAGGCCGGACCTTTGAATTAAAAGCACAGTCCTTCCTATAGTGTATATAACAGATGGGTGCACACTTAATGTAATTCTCAGGGAGATTCAGCGTGACAGGGCTGGCCATAATAATTACAGACACAGTCCATCTGACGGACTTGCAAGTTGTGTCCGTTTATCGTATTGCAACTCTTTGTCTGCCTCCGGCCTTGTCGATCACAAACCCTAACTGCCATGCCCACAATGCAGAGGGGGAAAAAGATAGTTAAATTCTGGGGCCTGACTGACAGATTCCTCTTTATACCGGTCCCTGTCGAGACCACTGGTGTGCTTGGGCCTGATATAAAAGAAAATGTTTAATAGAAAATTAAAATATAAAAATATAAAAAATGAGAGAAGACTGTTGAACCGTCATACGTTAATATACGACGGGAGAATCCATTACACACACGCACACACACACACACACATATATATATATATATATATATATATATGTGTGTGTGTGTGTGTGTGTGTGTAAATATAGTATACAGGAACCGACGGCTGAGCTCCGGCCGTTTCGACAGCTAGATCCGAACTAAGCCAGTAGTATTAGAACGGCAGGAATGTAGCTGAACTTATCAAGGGTTACAGTCCATATATGGGCATGCAATCAAAACAAAAAAAGCAGAAATATCAAATCAAACAATCCTACAAATTTGTTGTTTTTCTTATCTGTTACGGGTTCAATGATTTAGGGATGTCATGTAAATTCCTTCATAGTGGCGGGGGTGGGGGTGGGGGCTGAACTGGCCTGTAGAACAAAGGGGAGGCAGTAAGAGGACAGTCAAGCAAATGTGTGCCAAGCAATGTCAGGCGTTAAGAGAGAAATCATTACAATTATTTTCATTTATAGAGGCGATAACCTACAATTCAAAGGGGTAAGAAAGTAATTTCAGCATGTAAGAATCAAGGAAGGTTGTTAGAGTGTAAGTAAGTATAGCAAATCTAACACTTAGCTGTCGAGTACCACCTGATTTCTTACCACACTTTCTTTGTTATATATATATATAAACACACACACATACATGCCCACACACGCGCGCACACAGACACACACACATACACACACACATACACACACACACACATATATATATATTCATTATCTACATAACGATATCAAATGGCAAAATAAACTATAAATAAGGCACCAATATATACTGAGAATCTTAAATCGAATTTTTTAATTTTAAATCGATTTACCAGGAACATTCCAGGAAAATAGATTTAATTATAATAATTATGTTATTCCTCTAGATTGAAATTATTCCAAGTACCATTATGGTTCCTCCCTCTGTGTAACTGAACGTTGAATCACTCTCGTTATTATTTTTTTTTTTTACGTATTAAAGTTATAAATCGGACATATAATCTCACGGTATACTTATATAAATATACAGATCTATACATTGAAAACAATTATATTCAGATCAATAAAATAATTTCCAGTGATTTCAATCGTGTACACATTGGAATTATTTTGTCAAAATGATTAACACTCGATATATGGAGTGTCTTTGTTCGTTTACATAGCAGAGTGGTTGGAACGTCAGATAGAATGGTAGAGTCGTTGGAACGTCTAATAGAATACCTTGCAGTATTCCTCTATGTTCGTTTACATAGCAGAGTAGTTGAAACTTCGGATAGAATGCCTTGCAGTATTCCTTCCGGTTCTCTGCTCTCTCAGTTCAATTTTGTTACTTATCCATTAAGGAAAACAACAACAGCAAAAACAAATACGAGACTTGTACTGGGGTCGAATTTTCCTCTATATCTCCTTCTCACTTCCATTCTCTCACTGGAAGAAATCTGCTGTATTCCAATCTGCAGAAGATATGGGCACCACCAGATTTTCAAAATATGTCCTAGAAACGCCGTATGTCAATAGAGTCACCATACAACTCCATCAAAAGTTACAGAGCTATACGTAAAATTTCGTGAAACTTCGTAGAGGGCGACTGCAGAAGCCCATCGTTTGTGTATGTGTGTGTGTGTATGCATGTATGTGTGCGTGTGTGTCGGCGCGCGCGCGCGTGCGCGCGCGCGCGTGTGTGTGTGTGTGTGTGTGTGTGTGTATGTATAAGTGAGTTGTAAATTAACGGTTGAAAAAAATTAGATGGAGAAGATAGTTACCAAATTTGAAAGATTAAGTCTTGGTGTTGATATGGTAACTAAGCTCCTTTAATGTGGTATCAAAGCGTGGTCACAGTTTAATGACAGAAGCGACAAGATTGTAGAACGAGGTGTCATCGGGAGCTTTTGTGCCAAAAGTAGAAACAATTATTATGATTAATTACTGTCAAGATTTTCTTTGTTTCCTTCTTTCTTACTCCGCCTCACTTCTCCCTTGATGGCCCCCTTCCTGTACATACAGGTTCATATCAAGCCAAAGAGCAAGTCGCTATGCCAGCGCTGGACCTGCTAGAAAGGGTAGCCATATCTTCTGTAAACTATATTCTACTGACATGGAACCGCTCCCCTCGCCAGAAACAAAATATTTGATATTGTAGATGGTATTAATTAGAATGGCTTTAAGGGTGGTGGATCGTAGTATCGGTAGGGCATCGGACAACATGCTCCTTGGTATATGAGGGGCTCATTCTACTGACATGGCTTTAAAAATGAAGCTGTTTGCATAATTGCAAACGAATCGAATATTATTATTAATATTCGAAAAACTCAGATTACATTTATATATATATATATATATATATTATTAGCACGTAATGTTTAGTTACTGTGGTTCCGGCTGCTGATGTGGTATTTCATGTTTGTTATTTCGAGAAACCACATGTATGATAAGCTATCGATTCCAGAGTCGGGCGCGATTGCAACCGATCGGACCTGCAGCTGATCGATAACGAAACGCGTGTCGTATGTGAAAAAACATAATGAGCTTATATTGATACTTCGTTCCTGCTTATTATTATTAATAGTATATGTATATATATATATATATATGTGTGTGTGTGTGTGTGTGTGTGTGTGTGTGTGTGTGTGTGTGAGTAAAATATAAGAAAAAAAGTGATTTTTACAAAAAATTAAAAAAATGGAAAAATTTAATATTACTACAGAACCAATATCATTAAAAAAGACTAATATGTTTATAGTCCTTAAACCTAGTGAAAAGGAAAGCAACATAAACTTGAATTATGAGTATGAAAAAAGATTAACGTTTATTTTAAAATAGAAGCCATTTATATATGAAAAAATTCGTGATAAAAAATTGGAGAAAAAAAAAGCGGTTTTCTTTTTCCAGATTTACATAATTGTTGCACGAACAAAACTTTTACGAAATTGTAGAGAGATGGTCAGGAAACTACGCTGAACATGTATTCAAGTTATGAAATCATTATCTAATTGAATACTTTATATACATACATTGACTTATACACAGAAATACACACACACGCACACACACACACACACACACACACACACACACACACACACACACACACACACACACACATATATATATATATATATATATATATATATATATATATATATATACATAATTGTATATAAGTTATAAGAATCAAAGAACTGTTCAAAACATTTTTATGCTTACAACTGTTTCCTCCAAACCGAGGTTTGTATTCTTCGGAGCAATTTATTAATGAATGAACACTTATATGACCTCCTTTTCAACCCAAGAGACATACAGATACATATGCAAATATTGTTGCTTGGTGGGTCAACATCCATTACAGCATTTAGTGTGGCAGCATACATTTAGAGATTACATTCATATTAAAAGATAAAATCAAAAATACAGGTTAAAATATAACATGAAATTAATGCGATAGGATAGTCATAAGCGGTTATTGAGTGCAATAGTTACACGTGTGGCAAGCACGTGCGTCTTGTTTATATAATGCTATAGTGTAGCAGAGTGTTACATGTAATAGAAGCACTTAAACAGGTGATCAAGAGTGTTAAGGGGGTTGAACTGGTAATGAATTATTTATATGATTGTTATAGCCTGTGCGTGGAGAAATAATATAAGCATTAAAAATATTGGAAATGCGTAGCAAAGCGATGATATGGATTTCATGCACAGCAACATTTTCACAGTCCGGGGAGCGTATTTTTCAGATTATATGCCCCTCACATAATCCATGACGATTCGATATTGGGCGTTTGACGATCCAGTTAGAGAATCGTAGTTTGTTGGTCTTTAGCTCAATACAGCAGGTTGTTACGTTGCGAGAATCGACATCGAAATATTTCGATGTCGATTCTCGCAACCTTATACTTCGTACGAGCATTTATGTAGTTTGCACTAGAATTTTTGTATCGTGGCGGCACCCTTAGAGATAGTATTAGTATTCTTTTTCGGGATTCTGAATTATTATTTCGTATTAGTTTATTTTTTTGCACTGGGTGGTTGCTGGCCTTGTGCCTGGGGTAGAAACCTTTATTTATTATTTCGTGGTAGTTTCTTTAGTATTTTGGCCCCTCACTTGTTGACCCGTCACCGTAAGATATACTCGGTTTATTACTTATACCTCTTAAAAGGGTCTCATTATAATTCCGTCTCACCTAGTAAACCTTTCTTTAGCCTAGCAGTACCAGTGAGAGACTTGATAGCTATCCTTAGGTCGTAGTAACCAGAAATTGTTTATTTGTTTTACATTTAATTGCTTTTTAACACTCTCGGTATTTTTCTATATATTTACCCCATATTGTTTTACTTATTTTTTCGACTCCACCCTCCTCCCCCTCCCTAGTATCTTCTCTGACCTCATGCCCAGCTGTAGTCGGCACTATCAACGCATGACTGGGTCTCCTCCATCCTCTCTCCTTCTTTCTCCTACTGGCAGGTTCAGCTACCCCTTCCCTCCACATATTGCCATGATAGAATTATTATGTCTCAACAACACACTTTTGACCAATCCTTGTGACAATCACTTTTACCATATATGGAATTACCCCTTGAGAAGCTCGGCTATTCAAATACCAGGATAAACATTTTCATTTAGTCCAGAATTAGCCCTCGAAACGGCTTGAGCTCAGTCGTCGGGGTCCTACACGTTCCTATTACCCACTCTACTACCCTAAGTATTGAGTACTTTGGTGCGTTATGGTCCACCTCGTTCCTTACCACATTTCCTCCGTTATATATATATATATATATATATATATATATATATATATATATATATATATATATATATATAGTGGTAGAACACTGGAAGGTAATATCCGTAGTGGTAGACCACTCAGTCCATGGGACGAGTTAGGTAGAAATGGTTTCACAACAGTTAGTTCACCATACCGAGCACAATTGTTTCACCTTAGCAGATCCTCAGCTCGTAATGGACATGGTTATACGGAACAGGAAGGAAAAAATTGTTCTCGGTATAGTGAACTAACTGTTGTGTAACCACTTCTATATATACACACACACACACACATATATATATATATATATATATATGTATATATATATATATATATATATATATATATATATATATATATAAACGCACACATTGAATACTTTATGTACACACACATATATACACGCATATATACACGCATATATACACACACATATATGCCGTTAATCGTATAAACATTATAATTGAATTGTAGAAAATTCCTTTTAACTATTTAAGAACAGACACCTTTAAGGTTATATCTTATTACTAGACTTATTAATGTGAATCTACTAGTGTGTAATATATTAGTGTATGATCTAGACTGAAATGTCAAAATGTTTTGTTACCCTTCTGTGTCTTGTTAATTAACACAAATGTAGTGTAGCTTAAAGGACTTGCTATACAAGTACTACTCCAGAATACTCAACTTCTTGCCGAAAAATGTGTATTGCTTTCAGCAGTACAAAATGAGACAGCGTCTACTTAGTTGCTAGACCTGATTAACATTGCCGTCAAAGCTTCTCTTATATGGTCGATTCTCTCTTCTGTATATCACGGCTATATATACAGTCATAAACAATTTCAAAGTAACTCTTGATGGAGTTGTAAGGGTGCCGTATTGATATACGGCGTTTCTGGGGCATTTTAAGACAGCAGATTTCTTCCAGAAAAGGATATAGAGTGAGGGAATGGAAGTGAGAAGGAGATATAGAGGAAAAATCGAACCCAGTACTAGATTGGTACTTTTTATCGACCGCGAATGGCTGAAAGGTAAAGTTGACCTTGGCCGGAGTTGAAGTCAGAAGGCAGAGAGCCCCAACAAATACCACAAAGTATTCTATCCGACGTTCTAACGACTCTACCAATTCGCCGTCTTTCTCTGCAGACATCAGCCAGTCTTATAAGATTTATAAAAACCACAAATTACATTTTGTTGTAAAACTGAAATTCTATTAATCAGCGCGTAAATCTCATTTTTAAATACATTAATTTAATTTTGTATTCTTAATGTTTTAAAATCAATTTATACACTTTTCGTTATATAAAACATTTTTTTGTACCGGTTAAAACATCACTTAATTGCTTCGATGTGATAATATCAACGATTTACTTTATCAGCACATCAAATATTTGATTCTTTATTCTTAATAAGATGACATTTTTCTCAATGTTTGTTTTAAAATATTTAATATGTACATATAGTAATTTTAGGCAGCAAATTGTCAGAGTCTTTAGAACATCGGATAGAATGCTTTGTGGGACTGGCAGAGTCGTTAGAACGTCGAATAGAATGCTTTGAAGGATTCGTTGCTCTCTGCTCTCTGAATTTAATTCGCACCGAGGTCAACTTTTCCTTTCATCTTTTCGAAGTCGATATAAATGTACCAATCTAGTGCTGGGATCAATTCGTTCTCTACTTCTCTTTCTCAATTCCTTTAGCTGACTTTCTATCCTTCTCTGGAAGGAATCTCCCTGAAGAGGGATGTGCCGTGGAAGAAATCTGAATGGAGAGAGATGTGTTCTGCTAGGCTTAAAATGCTCAAGAATGCCGTATACCAGTACGGCACCCCCACGACTCCATCAGGAATCACGGGACCATAGTAATTTTCTTGGTATTTATACACGAATCTTTACATAAGGCAATACAGACTGCGCGCGCACGAGAGAAAGAAAGAGAGAGAGAGAGAGAGAGAGAGAGAGAGAGAGAGAGAGAGAGAGAGAGAGAGAGAGAGAGAGAGAGACTGTGGTAGTAGACTGTGAGGTAAGATGAGAAGTATTTTGTGACTGTGGTGTTAAATGATAAAATAGAATCAGTGTGAGATTGTATATAGAATGAAGTCGAGATCTATCAAAATTGTTATAGTATAACGTGACATTAGATAGAGATAGAGTGAGACTGTTATGACAGCTGCTAACATAGACACACGGTGTGACTGTTTACACTGATGTTCGAGTTGAGGCATACACTGTCTTATACATATATCTGCCTTATATATATATGGTAATCCTGTGAGTGCGTGGTGGTAACTTGAGAGTATCAAGGCCCACCACTTAACCCTTAATAAATGTCGGGATTTCGATTCCCGAGGGTGTGCTGTATCTTTAAGTAAGATACTTTCTCTTATGTTGCTCTAGTCCATTCTGTTGGCACAATAAGGTATACCTCTAATACTGCTGGAGAGGGATGGGCTCTGCCAGGTTTTAAAATGACTTAGAATGTCAATACGGCGCTCCTACGACTCTCTCAGGAGTTACGAGTTTAATACTGAAAACTAACACATTCAAGAGGTCAGCGTTTCTATATATATATATATATATTCACTTACTCATCTTTTGTGTATTCTCATCTCAGTTGTTGGGGAAACATAATACTTGACTACTGGCAGCACCGTTGATTATTTAAATTGTAAAACATAAACTTCACCTGTCATTTTATTCAATTTCATTCCAAGAGTTTAAAAATGTTCGTTTCCCGTCTTTAACTGGATCTAATTCTAACAAATAAAATCTCCACGCTTTTATCTTGTTACATGCCAGTATAAATTAATTTTCAATCTTCTTTCAGTCATATTATACTATTCTTCATCGTAGCATTTTCTGTTAATAGTTGCTATTATTCAACAGCTCTCGCTGCTGTTTACACATGGCTGTATATTGAAACAATTTAGAATTCAAGTTATCACCCATTCAGGCGGCAGGCTATTAAAGTTAACATTTAAAGTGATTACACCATCTACAAGACATTGTTGTTCCTAAACCGATAACAATTTTCCGATGTTAAACCTATGATATCCTTAAAAATTGTGGATATATGTATGTGCAAAAGTATAGCTATGTGCTTAAGCAGTTCGTTTCGAAACTTCTTGGTCCGTGTATCGATGTATGGTGAACTTTGTTTCGGTCCAGGCGTTTTTACATGATACGTACCTAGGGGACAGAAGGTCCGTGATTAGTACCAAGATGTGACACCTGTAGCAATATCATGCAGAGTGCATCTACGTCGCCATCAACTCGCCGTTGGTCTGCTATTGTTTTTATTGCATTGAAACCTGACCATTTTCTGCTACTGGACTGTTAGCAGCCCTACCAACTGACCAAACCATTTTACCTATAGTTAAAATATGAACCAAATGGTAAGTGTGGTACCAACCATCTGCCTAATGTCTTTGTTTCTGACCACCCTCTCCATTCTGATTTGGTCAGCTGTTCGCCATTCATATCTCATCTCGTACATTATGTGTTTTCACTTCAGATCAAGTGTCTGTTTACCGTACACTCCACTTGACAAATGCTTCATTAGTGAAATATGCTATTCGTAGGCATATTTAGTGCAAAGGGTCTATGTATGTAATTGTGGCGTATTGGCAATCGTCGGATAGAGTGCTTTGCAGTATTCGTTCTGGATCTCTGAGTTCAAATGCCACCGAGGTTAACTTTGCCTTTCATCTTTTTGAGGTCGATAGAAGTACCAGTCCAGTACTGGTATCGATTCTTCCTCTATCTCATTTTATAATCTTCTCTGGAAGAAATCTGCTATGCTTAGGCCTGGAGAGGGATGGGGTCTGCTAAGCTTAAACTGCCCAATAAATGCCGTATGCCACAAGAGCACCCCTCCTACGCCATCAAGAGTTACAGGATATGTAAATAAAAGGCTAATAGCAGGAGGACCTTTATGAGGTATATTGTTAGCTGTCACTTGCAGCTAAATAACAACAACATGTATTTGTATATGTATATATATATATAATAATAAAGTATGTGTTCCTACGTGTAAAAAATACATATAGGGATACAAGTATTATCCAACCGTATGCCAATGTGGTTCTATGGCGCGTTAATAAATTAACAAGGCAGAACATATAAAATCTAGGTCTAGCAAATAGAGAAAAAGTTTTAAAATAAATTTTAAATAAGTTCAAACGATCAAATGTTATCTCAACGGTCGTTTGAACTGCTGCTATTTCTAGTGGCAGGACATTGACCTGTCCACCCTGCCTTCTGTCTTTACACACGGCACTAGACAAAATTGTTTCTTTTATCATTCACTCTCATCCGGGAACAGTTTTGTATGGCGTCAGTTTGTGCTTTAAACTCGGGAATTTTATATTCTCCGAGCGAGAAGAGCCTTCTGAAGAGAGTCTCCTTCTCAATGAAAAACGCTTGGATTATCCGTTTATTTTGGGATTTGAAACCGCGGTAAAGGCAGATATAGTAAGTACAGCGAATTTTAAAAAATTTATTTTAAAACTTTTTCTCTATTTGCTAGACCTGGATTTTATATATATATATATATATATATATATATATATATATATATGTAGGAGGTGAGTTTTATTGTAGTACAATAAAGCAATGCAGATATCGGATAAGAACCACTCTACAGTTTGTAGGACTGGAGTATACATAATATATAAGATCAAAAGATGGTTAAAAGAGTTCCATGGATTTTATTATGCGCATTTCAAAAACAAATATCATCATGCAATAATATTTGTGTTTTCATCAGATAAAATAGGAAGACATGATATGAAGGTTAAAAAACACTTGTGAATAGTGCAGTTTTAAATCAACATATGAAAAGTAGTTTTAGATTGATGTGTGATAATGGGAAAACATTTTTTTGAGGGGGGATGAAAAAGAGGAGGAGATGAGAGTAAAAAGTGGAGGGGGAGGAGTATAATGAGGAAGGATGAGATAGGAGGAGAGATGGGTGATAGAGAGAGAGAGAGATAGCTTTTATAACTGAGAAAAATATATTGTTTTACATAGAGAGGTTGAAAAACCGTTGGAAGATAATGTATAAATTAAAAGAATTTGAAAATTAACGAAGAGAAAAATAATGTAAAGTTAAGGTTTGTATATTGAAGGGTTTAATAATTTGTGCGATGAAAAGAAAATGTTAATATGTATTAAGAATAATATTTAAGGGTTTAATAATATGTGCGATGGAAAGAAAATGTTAATATGTATTAAGAATAATATTTAAGGGTTTAATAATATGTGCGATGGAAAGAAAATGTTGATATGTATTATTAAAAAAACAAAAGTAATGTAAGTAAGGATATATTGTGAGATGAGCATGAATAAGTTAGATGAAAGGGAGAAAAAAATAATGAATTGAGGATGAATAATCTAACGTCAAAAAAATGTGTTTATGTTTACGAAGGATTTTTTCAGGGTGATATAAGGTAAGAATATATTGTATTGTGTAATAATTGTTTCTATGTTAGGCACAGTGAGAAAAGGTACAGATTAGGGGTTAGAAATTAAAAGAAAAAGAAAAGAAAATGAAAAGGAAGAAAGGGAAGTGATAAATAGGAGTGATATAGAATGAGTAACAAGTATTATATAATGTATAATAAATAACTTTGAAATAAGGTAGAAAGATGGGTATATTTTTAAAGCAGTATATATATATATATGTGCCTTTGAGAAAAGGATTCTAAATTGATAAAGTATTGGATATTAGCTGTATACTTTATGGAATGTTCTGTGGAATTTATGCAAGCAGAGAGAAAACAAGTCAGTGCGTCTATTTATTATAGAATCTAAATTAGATATAATAGTAAATTTTTCATTTAGACAGAGATTGCAAGTCTTGGATAGCAGAAGAAACCTTTTTCCAAGAGATGTTATATTTAATATTTTTGTCTTTCAAAGACCATATGAGTTCTGAGAGAGCCATGTTGGTTCTTTTAAGTTGGTATTTAAAAGACGAATGATGATTATAAAGACGAGCTTTAAAGCTCGTCTTAATACATATTAACATTTTCTTTCCATCGCACATATTATTAAACCCTTAAATATTATTCTTAATACATATTAACATTTCCTTTTCATCGCACATATTATTAAACCCTTAAATATTATTCTTAATACATATTAACATTTTCTTTCCATCGCACATATTATTAAACCCTTAAATATTATTCTTAATACATATTAACATTTTCTTTCCATCGCACATATTATTAAACCCTTAAATATTATTCTTAATACATATTAACATTTCCTTTTCATCGCACATATTATTAAACCCTTCAATATACAAACCTTAACTTTACATTATTTTTCTCTTCGTTAATTTTTTAATTCTTTTAATTTATACATTATCTTCCAACGGTTTTTCAACCTCTCTATGTAAAACAATATATTTTTCTCAGTTATAAAAGCTATCTCTCTCTCTCTATATCACCCATCTCTCCTCCTATCTCATCCTTCCTCATTATACTCCTCCCCCTCCACTTTTTACTCTCATCTCCTCTTCTTTTTCATCCCCCCTCAAAAGTTTTTTTCCCCAATATCACACATAAATCTAAAAGTACTTTTCATATGTTGATTTAAAACTGCACTATTCACAAGTGTTTTTTAACCTTCATATCATGTCTTCCTATTTTATCTGATGAAAACACAAATATTATTGCATGATGATATTTGTTTTTGAAATGCGCATAATAAAATACATGGAACTCTTTTAACCATCTTTTGATCTTATATATATATATATATATATATATATATATATATATAGAGAGAGAGAGATAGAGAGAGAGAGAGAGAGAGAGAGAGAGAGATAGAGAGAGAGAGAGTGTGTGTGTGTGCATGTATATGTATGTATATATTGCTGATTATATATATACACAAAAGTAGCAGATATATTGTTTATAATAAACTGTTTGTCGTGGCCAAGAAACATTTGCATGATTCGATGGGTAACTTAAAAATCTATTACATAAATGTTAAACACATACATACAGACAGACGCATACACACACACACTGTTTAACAATAGCGTCTTTCAGAGATTTTTTAGTGTTCCTACGACTTTACGTTTGTTGTATTTCATGAACAAGCAACTAGATCGACGGGGATAAATGAGCCACTTTCCGTAATGCCGCTCTAAGCAAGAGGAAAGAAACCGTATGAGGTCATTTACGATGCCCGCCATATGGAGCTTTTCTCTGAAATTACCACAAGTAAAAATAAAATCGAAAAATCAAAAACCTGAAACAAAACGAAAAAAGAAAAAGAAAAAATCAAGAAAAATCTTTTTCTATTCATCTCAAGTACCAGAAAGGATATTGAATGACATAAATGGAAACGAGATGGATATGTTTCGATCCTATATGCATAATTCACGGCAACATTATACTCTATAAACGAAAATACAATTCGAGAGAAAAAATGCCCTACCTTGGTTTAGATCTCAATCACAACAGACTAGCAAAAGTAAGGAGTTGATTAATCTCAAAACGAAAGAAATATCAGATCTTAGAATAAAACTTCTGAAAAAATATCTGATATTGAAATAAGAAATTTAAAAGAACGAATAACACAAAAATAGATATAAGGAACAGAAAACAACTACAAAAAGTAAAATTATAGAAAATATACAGCAAGATGATAGAAGTAACATATCCAGTAGAAATAAAGAAAAGACTAACAGAAACAAAACACTGAAACACAGAATACGGACCAACAATAAACACTCCAGTACAACACAACAAACATAGAAATAACAGGGAATATGAGGTAGGTTTAGGAAGCTGGAACTGTAAAGATGATATTCCTGACAACAATAGGGTAGAGATAGAAATAATACATGAACTCCAAACCATAGGTCTCTTTATGGTTAGAGCATTGGGCTTGCAAACGGAAGGTTGTGAGATCAATTCTTGGACCGGGTGAGGCATTGTGTCCTTCATCAAGACACTTTATTTTCAAGTTGCTCCACTTAACTCAGCTGTAGAAATGAGTTACGACATCACTGGTGTCAAGCTGTATCGTCCATTGCCTTTCCCTTGGACATCATTGGTGGCGTGGAGAGTGGAGAATGGTATGAATGGGTGACTTATGGTCTTCCACAAACAACCTTACCCAGACTTGTGCCTCGGAGGGGAACTCTCTAGGTGCAAATCCTATGGTCATTCATGACTGAAGGGGGTATTTACCCTAGGTCTCTTTATGGACCAATGAATATACTTCTAGTAATAAAATTCTACAGTAACAATGCTAACCTAGGATGATACCTTAACACAAACAAAAATAACATTAGAATTACAAGGTTAAATGACATTATATTTATGCAGTAGACAGTGTAGTTATAAAACAAATTAGGTATGAGTTAGATCTACAATAATAAAAATAGCAAAACCCACAGAAATATGAATAACGAATATAAAAAACAAACATGCTAAATATATGAGAAAATACCTCTCAACGTTAAATGAAATAAAAAAGCAATACATTTAGGAAATAGATATATTTAAAATTTAGTAAATACACAAAAGGAAATAACTGAAAACATCTAAAACGACAGATTCGTAGTAAAGCGCAAATAATCCGTAGCTATGATAAACGCCAACACTTTTTCAACAAACTGAATTTCCATTTCAACTCAAACGAGTTAAATATTAAAGAATTAGAAAAGTTCTAGGAAGAAACGGTCACAGACTATATATTCTAATCCTCCTACACTATCATAATTCCATATGGATTTAATATATATCACGTACATCAGGACACAGTAGCTTCCCTCACACCTACAAATCTCTACTTTTAAACAACTACGTAACAACTTGTACCTTTATACACATATCTCACCCTTGCTCCATTTCTTCTCACCCCACTCTTTTATTTCCTTAGATGTTCTTGTTATTCATCTAGTTTGCCTCCTTCAATGATTACCTTTTTGCACACACACACATACACCCCCTCCTCCAACACTAGCTATATACGACAAAAAAAATCAATTATTTATATTTCAGTCCTCATGAGATGACATAATATTTAACAGCAGCCAATATTTGAAAATATTTTTTATTATATGTAATAAGGTAACTTTACAACATTATATATATATATATATATTCTATGCTGTAAACATTCAATTTTATAGTCTAGTCAGTATTAACGCCTCTTAGTGCTTTCTTCTCAAAATAAAGTTTTAAAGATTTATAATAATAATTAAATGTAAAATCAATGAAGCCGTATAAATAAAGTCGTTAAAAATATCGGAGAGAAAAAACTATAACATTAGCTTTTATAAATAATCTATAGATGTTTTTATAAAGAAAGAAAAGTATATCTTGAAAGATGTTAATATTTATGTGCGAAAGTCTTCAGGTTTCATCTTTCTGTATTAAATATAAAGTGTCCCCTGCTCTAAACTCATCATGTTATTTCTGTATCACAAACTTCATAATAACAGTATCAATCATAATAAGGTTTGCCTATATTATGAAGTAGTACCTAAAGGTTAAACTGCCAGCTATTACTGGTACTGATTTCCAGCTGAGTATACTGGAGCAACGTGAAATGAAGTGTTTTGCTGAAGAACACAACCCACAACATTATGATTGTTAGTCCACTAGCCCACATGCCTCCACTGTTTACATATAATTGAATTGTCAACAAAAATGTTTCGAATGAATGTCTTAAAATGAGAAACATTTTATTGAATGCAGCTTTAGTAATCAGTGAATAGCTTTGAAATATAGAATAGATTTAGATTTTTTGAAGACCGTTTATAAATGATTTATATTTAGTAATTGAAATATCAACTCAAATCGTGTTAACTTGTCACATAATATTGTGTAAATCTTTATTTTCATGTAAAGGAGGTGTATTATCAGAGAACTATGCCTACTTGTCATCAAGAGGTCACATACAGGGCCACCTATCCCCCAAGAGACTATAACCAAATTCTCAGGAAATTATGTGGTTGAGTGTTTCACATACATGTGCACCCTAATTGTAATTCACAGGAAATTCAGCGTAGCTTAGTGTGTTACAAGGCTGGTCTTTTGAATCATTGGGAATCAAACATAGCACCTTACAATGGTGAGCCGATCACCCTAACTACTAAGCCACACTCATTCATACAATGGACAATATAATTCCAGGTTTAGTTAATTCGTGGCCCACTTAAAAAACACTTTCGTTACCACATGTCTATGAATCTTAATTCAATAAAATTAGGATGGAATGTTTTTAGATAAACAAACACTTTTAAACAAACAGAAGATGCAGCTTTTTAGATTAGAATGAGAGTCGGTTGGTAGCAAAAGGGTTAAATAAGGTGGAATGTCATTGTTGTCTGGAGACGGTTTTTCGTGGGTTGGTAGCAAATGGATTAAATAAGGTGGAATGTCATTGTTGTCTGGAGACGGTTTTTCGTGGGTTGGAAGCAAAAGGGTTAAATAAGATGGAATGTCATTGTTGTCTGGAGACGGTTGTTCGTGGGTTGGTAGCAAAAGGGTTAAATAAGGTGGAATGTCATTGTTGTCTGGAGACGGTTGTTCGTGGGTTGGTAGCAAAAGGGTTAAATAAGGTGGAATGTTATTGTTGTCTGGAGACGGTTGTTCGTGGGTTGGTAGCAAAAGGATTAAATAAGGTGGAATGTCATTGTTGTCTGGAGACGGTTGTTCGTGGGTTGGTAGCAAAAGGATTAAATAAGATGGAATGTTATTGTTGTCTGGAGACGGTTGTTCGTGGGTTGGTAGCAAAAGGATTAAATAAGGTGGAATGTTATTGTTGTCTGGAGACGGTTGTTCGTGGGTTGGTAGCAAAAGGATTAAATAAGGTGGAATGTCATTGTTGTCTGGAGACGGTTGTTCATGGGTTGGTAGCAAAAGGATTAAATAAGGTGGAATGTCATTGTTGTCTGGAGACGGTTGTTCGTGGGTTGGTAGCAAAAGGGTTAAATAAGGTGGAATGTTATTGTTGTCTGGAGACGGTTGTTCGTGGGTTGGTAGCAAAAGGGTTAAATAAGGTAGAATGTCATTGTTGTCTGGAGACGGTTGTTCGTGGGTTGGTAGCAAAAGGGTTAAATAAGGTAGAATGTCATTGTTGTCTGGAGACGGTTGTTCGTGGGTTGGTAGCAAAAGGATTAAATAAGGTGGAATGTCATTGTTGTCTGGAGACGGTTGTTCGTGGGTTGGTAGCAAAAGGGTTAAATAAGGTGGAATGTCATTGTTGTCTGGAGACGGTTGTTCGTGGGTTGGTAGCAAAAGGGTTAAATAAGGTGGAATGTTATTGTTGTCTGGAGACGGTTGTTCGTGGGTTGGTAGCAAAAGGGTTAAATAAGGTGGAATGTTATTGTTGTCTGGAGACGGTTGTTCGTGGGTTGGTAGCAAAAGGGTTAAATAAGGTGGAATGTTATTGTTGTCTGGAGACGGTTGTTCGTGGGTTGGTAGCAAAAGGGTTAAATAAGGTGGAATGTCATTGTTGTCTGGAGACGGTTGTTCGTGGGTTGGTAGCAAAAGGGTTAAATAAGGTGGAATGTTATTGTTGTCTGGAGACGGTTGTTCGTGGGTTGGTAGCAAAAGGGTTAAATAAGGTGGAATGTCATTGTTGTCTGGAGACGGTTGTTCGTGGGTTGGTAGCAAAAGGGTTAAATAAGGTGGAATGTCATTGTTGTCTGGAGACGGTTGTTCGTGGGTTGGTAGCAAAAGGGTTAAATAAGGTGGAATGTCATTGTTGTCTGGAGACGGTTGTTCGTGGGTTGGTAGCAAAAGGATTAAATAAGGTGGAATGTCATTGTTGTCTGGAGACGGTTGTTCGTGGGTTGGTAGCAAAAGGGTTAAATAAGGTGGAATGTTATTGTTGTCTGGATTTGGAGAAGAAACAGAAGTTATTGAAAATTCGTGTTTGCTATGATAAACTTCCTGTATTCCAAGACAAAATTTCAAATGGTATTACGAGAATAAATTTAGATTGACAGCTTAAAACAAAAACAACCACAAAAACTGCTTTTAAAAGATTATTAATCGATTTGTTAATTATATTTCACGTAATGAATAATAAATGATAATCATTTGAAAAACTGACTACAATGTATTAACGTGGTAATTTTGGGGACTTGTAAAGCATTTCTTAATATGTGTGTATGAACACATACACATAGATACACACACGTCAATATACACCCACACATATATATATATACACACACACATATATATATATACTCACGCACACACACATATATATACACACACACATATATATTCACACGCACGCACATATATACACACACACATATATATATATATTCACACACACACACACGTATACACACACACACACACACACACACACACACACACACACACACACACACACATATATATATATATATCTGTGTGTGTGCGTTTTACGTTTTAATTTTGCCTCTTTTTAGCTGAAAATCATGTATCTTATCTTTGTATAGGTACATCATAGTTGTAAGTCAAATTTATAACATGCCAGCTATGTTTCCATAGGAAAACTATAGTATTCAACAACACACAATGACTGTTAAGCTCTTAATATATTAAATCTCTCAAAATGGCTTCCATATAACGCTGATATCACCGCTAGGCTAACGTATTCTATCATCAAGCATTATACGTAACTATTTTTTCATTATTTTCTGTTGTTCTTAATCTATGAAGAATTTTTCATTCGATAGCAGTATGTCATATGTAATTTTTTAACGCACCCTACATCTTCCGATACCACAAACTGGAATATTTTACTTTCACTAAACGTTACCATATCTACGATGACATCAACTGTCTATGATTTACAAATCTTGTTGACAAAAATAAAATCAAAATTTTGTACCTGATACACTTATTGTGTTTCGCAACCTGGTGCAGTCTGCGACTAACCCAGGTTCTGCTGCACGTCGGGCTGAGTAGGCCAAACTCTTCAAATACCGGTCGCTCTCTGACAGGTTTGCGGCCGTACCCTTGGCAGTGGAGACTTCTGGTGTCCTCGGCCTTAGGGCTACCTCCCTACTCACCACCATAGGCGCTGAGCTGGCCAGCCGCAGGTGTGAGCCCCGCGAGCTGGAATGGATTTTCCAGCGCGTCTCCCTTGCCGTCATCCGGTGAAACGCCTTCTCTATTCTGTCCGCCGGGGCTGTGGGGAGGCCACCAATATGATTGACTGACTTGTCATTTTATCAGTCAGATGTTTTTGGACGGCCAAAGGATCTGTGACTTCACATAGTCCATTTGCTGTGGTTTATGTACAAAGAACATATTTATCCCCCAAGATCATTGTGCATGATTAAGGGAAGGAAAGTTAATTCTCTGTTTTCAAGTAAAGAATGAAAACGAACATAACTTACAATTAGGATTGAATGTGTTTTTTAAATAAATATGAACGTTTGAAATAAAAAAATAAAAAATTTATAATTTAGAACCAAAAACTTTTTCATGCGGTTTTATATGTGTAGGTTTAAATATTTCCCACGTCCCTATATTCTAATGTTTTAGAACCCCCCCCCCCCCCCGATCCCTGTTGTAAGATATGCATCTATGTTATATTACAGCTCTTGTGTCCCTAGGTGTATTTATATTTGGTGAAAATCTGCAAAGCCCTGGACTTACATTCAAACAGAATTGTTATTTCAAAAACAAACCCGTATAATCAACCTATTTAATCGATTGCACCAAAAATTAGTTATTCATTTTAGTGAAATCGAAAACTGTGATGTGCTGAATTCAAAACATTTCTTGGACTCATATTTTGCTCAGGATTGAATATGTAATCCCCATTCATTCAATTTTCATATTTATCGCATACCCATATGAGTCACACACTTCCCTCACATCAATCCTCACCACATAACAGAACATTACAGCCACGTGATTGCGACCCCTTATTCCACCCCCATTCATGGTTATGATATTTAATACGCCTTTTGCCTAAGATAAACGACTTCTGACTATCTTATTGGTGGTTTCTTCTATCAGGGTTTAACTTGATAGCTAGTTTCCTTCATTTCAAAAGCATAACCCACTCAGGTATAAGTTTGTGTTATAACATTAAGGAGAGACATGTTTTCATTTCCACTCAGTAAATATTTAACACAGCTGTTTAATTAAAACAAACAGTTGAGATATCTATTGTTTTAAAAAGGTTAGTTAACTAACGATAGATTGTTTCCATTACATTCCATCGACAAATATTCGCTTCATAAATAATATCATGATGATTTCAAGATAGTATAAGAAAATTTTCCTCGGGATACAAGTAATATAACCTGGAGGTGTTTGGTAACATTTTAAATGATGTTTCATGGGGTTTTACGTGAACAAATTTAGAAAATGATTTAATATAATTTAAATATCAAATTTATAAGTTGCATGAGCGTTAAAATGTCATGAATATTACAGTTGGAATTTTTCTAACTCTTGTTGGATATTTTCAAATATTATAATGAAATATACTTTCCGGAAGCCAAATTTAAAACTGTCTGACTTGAAAATGAATTATCACGTTTATATTATTTAGAAAAATTAATTCTGACTGCGATCGTGTTTTGAGAGTAAAATATCTGTATCTTACTAGAAGGGAAGTGAATTGGTAGAGTTGTTTCGACTCTCGGGGCTCGGATTTCAAACTCTGCTGAAGTAAGCTTTCATTCATTCGAGCTCGATAAAATAACGGCGAGGGGCATGTTTTTTATTATTATTGTTCACTAGTGAGGACATTAAGAAGGGAGTTAAAAAAAAGACTTGTGTATCCTACAAATTATTACAATTTGGATTATTTTAAATTTATAGACGATATGCCTTGCGGTATGTAGTCGGGAACTTTTTATTTGCAGTTCACATTCCGTCTTGGGATTCAAATCACATGGATAGCTTGGGCTAATCTTCCTGCCACTGGTCCACAACTGTTTATGAAAAGTGAGATCGATGGAGGAGGATTATGGGGTGTCTGTTCCAGTGATTATGGATGTTTGTTCGAACAACGGTCATGGATTACACACAAAACACACACACACACACACACACACACACACACACACACACACACACACACACACACACACACACACACACACACACACACACACACACACACACACACACACACACACACACACACACACACACACACACACACACATATATATATATATTTAATATAGAAATGGCTTCTACAGGACTAGAACTGTTTCATTCGGGAGAAATCATCAGGAATATATATACCCACACATATATATATATATATTGTTATACTTGGGGAGGGTCATATTTGTGTAATATTGCCAGAATTAATAACAGAACACACTCACTGTTTGGTTGGTTTTCGCTTTTCGCTTCTGTGTCTTTTATATCGGTAATCTAATTTATTCGGTCCTCAATGTTACCATTGACTGACCGATGGTCAAAAATAATACAGATACAATATAGACACAAACACATATATATATAGTTTATCAAAGTTCTTTCGTTGCACATCTGCAACATCGTCAGTGGTGCTATTGTTTCCTCCCGTTACATTGTATGTCTACGCCATTTTTATTTAGTCTGTCTATATATTTATTTATTTATTTGTTTGTTTGTTTATTTTATTTTGTCTTCTTTGCGCATGCGTTTGCGCGTGTGTATAGTGTTTTGTTTGATGTGTGTTCGTGATTGGGTGACTAGTGTGTGTTTATATGTGTTTGTTGTTATTGTGCTTGTGTATGTATTTATTTATTTATTTATCTATTTATTTATTTATTTATTTATTTATACTTCTCTTAGGTCAGTGTTGTTTGTTTGGGTGTTGTTGTTATTCCATTCATTCTTTCTGTTTATTCTTGGCCTTCTAAGTTCTATTTCACTGGCCTCTCTGATTTTCCTATCTGCTGGGTCATTTCTATGTTTAGATATTATTCTAATTTCTATGTTGTCTATGTTACCGTCGTGTTGTTGTCTGGCATGTTCGTATAGTACTGACCCGATTTTTTCGTCCTTTTAGTTCCCCCCAGTGTTGGTCTATCCTTTCACCTATGCTACGAGCTGTCTCGCCTATGTATGTTGTCATGTTTCTGCAAGTACCCTCTGTACATCTTATGCTATAGACTACGTTTCTAGTTTTACAGTTTATCCGGGGGTTTACCTTACATATGATACATTTCCTATTAGTACAGTGAGTTTTCTTAAAATTAGCTAACCAGTGTAGAAAGGCCCTGACAAAGACCCACTTAAAGATTAAGGTGATAGAAAAGCCAGGAACCACCATAAAATCCCTGATCAGCAAAACCTACCCTTTTAAGAAAACCCACTGTATTAATAGGAAATGTATCATATGTAAGGTAAACCCCCGGATAAACTGTAAAACTAGAAACGTAGTCTATTGCATAAGATGTACAGAGGGTATTTGCAGAAACATGACAACAACATACATAGGTGAGACAGCTCGTAGCATAGGTGAAAGGATAGACCAACACTGGGGGGAACTAAAAGGACGAAAAAACGGGTCAGTACTATACGAACATGCCAGACAACAACACGACGGTAACATAGACAACATAGAAATTAGAATAATATCTAAACATAGAAATGACCCAGCAGATAGGAAAATCAGAGAGGCCAGTGAAATAGAACTTAGAAGGCCAAGAATAAACAGAAAGAGTGAATGGAATAACAACAACACCCAAACAAACAACACTGACCTAAGAGAAGTATAAATAAATAAATAAATAAATAGATAAATAAATAAATAAATACATACACAAACACATATAAACACACATTAGTCACCCAATCACGAACACACATCAAACAAAACACTATACACACACGCAAACGCATGCGCAAAGAAGACAAAATAAAATAAACAAACAAACAAATAAATAAATAAATATATAGACAGACTAAATAAAAATGGTGTAGACATACAATGTAACGGGAGGAAACAATAGCACCACTGACGATGTTGCAGATGTGCAACGAAAGAACTTTGATAAACTATATATATGTGTTTGTGTCTATATTGTATCTGTATTATTTTTGACCGTCGGTCAGTCAATGGTAACATTGAGGACCGAATAAATTAGATTACCGATATAAAAGACACAGAAGCGAAAAGCGAAAACCAACCAAACAGTGAGTGTGTTCTGTTATTAATTCTGGCAATATTACACAAATATGACCCTCCCCAAGTATAACAATATTTGTTTCGACACACGATTTCATATAAAAAAACCTAGCAAAACTGATATATATATATATATATATATATATATATATATATA
This sequence comes from Eledone cirrhosa, assembly GCA_964016885.1. Taxonomy (NCBI): domain Eukaryota; kingdom Metazoa; phylum Mollusca; class Cephalopoda; order Octopoda; family Eledonidae; genus Eledone; species Eledone cirrhosa. The sequence continues at coordinate 4,307,074 of OZ024742.1, read as the reverse complement.
TATATATATTCACACATACACTCTCACATATATATATATTCACACATACACACTTACACACACATATATATAGTCACACTTACACACCCACACATACACCCACACACACATATATATTCACACATACACTCTCACACATATATAGTCACACACACATACTCACACATATATTCACACATACACACTCACTCACATATAGTCACATATACACACTCACATATATATAGTCACACATACACACTCATACATATATAGTCACACTTACACATTCTCACATATATAGTCACACATACACACTCACACATATATATATAGTCACACATACACACTCATACATATATCGTCACACATACACACTCACACATATATATAGTCACACATACACACTCTCATATATATAGTCACACATACACACCGATACGGAACAAAACGAATTATGAAAGCTATAATGGATGGAGGAGACTTGTGGTGATCTGTTACTATAATCGAACGTTGATAAAGAATCAAAGCCATTGTAGTTATTGAAACCAGACCTATACACTATCTATTGCATTTTTACTTTAAAATTATTATTATCATCATCATGGCTATAATTATTTCTTCATCATTTGTGAATTGGCAGTATTGGTAGAGGGTCGCACGCCATGCTTTGACGCATAGAGTTACGGCCCTTGCCATTCTGATTTCAAATCCCGCCATGGTTAACTTTGCCTTTCATCCTTATGGGGTCAATAAAATAAAGTACCAGTAATGCACTGGTTAATTGCTGGGCTTGTGCCAAAAAGTAGAAACAATTATTATTATTATTTTATCATTATTTATATTATTGTTCTTTGAGTCTCAGTCATTGATGTTATTTAACTGGAAAGTTTGTTGAAATGAATATCAAGCCGCTACCTGCAGCCTCAGATATTCAGGACGTATCGGGGGGTTCTTGCTGTTCCCAGCAAGCATGCCTTTTGAAGTGTTCCAAAAAGCAGGGCTGGAATAATCTTCTTTAACCATCACTGGAAACTCTTTGAGATAGTACCTAGTGCGCCTATGACAATCGGGACGACCTTGACTTCATGGCTGTTCTAAATTCTTTTTAACTCCCACTTTAAGTCCTGGTATCGGTTCATTTTCTCCCTCTCCTTTTCCTGCACTCTCGTGTCAAATGGGCAGGGTACATCTACAATCAGGCACGATCTTTTTTCCTCCTTGTCCAAAACTACCATGTCAGGCCTATTGTGTTCTAATTTCTTGTCCGTCTGTATCCTAAAATCCCATAGCACCTTCACCTGATCGTTTTCTATCACCGACTCTGGCTTATGCTCATACACCTTCTCAGAATGTGGTAAATTGTTTACTTTGCATAGGTACCAGTGGATCATCCTGCCAGCCACATCATGTCTCCAGCCCTTATAGTGAGTCTGGGCTCGGTGTTTGAACTCGGATACAATGTGAGCCACAGTCTCCTCTCTCTCCCCACAGATCCTACACAGTGGGCTAGCCTCCTCCTTGTAAATATGGTTTTCAACCACGTCGTTCTGAGGGCCTGCTCTTGCACAGCCATTAGCATTCCTTCTATAGCCTTTTTAAGGTCTCCTCTTTTTAACCAGTTCCATGTCTGTGGATCTCTAAATTCAGTTTTCTCAAAGAAGGTACTATGAAGGGATTTTTCATGAAGGTTGCTCTTCCTCCTTGTTGTTATTTCCTCCTTGGACATCCCCTGGTCTATCGTCCTCTCCTTCAGTACAATTCTGAGCATTGGCTCATTACTGTCAGTCACGTATTTGTGTAGGTTGTTTTTCTCCATCTGAACACAGTCCTCTGCGTTGATAAGACCTCTTCCACCTTCAGAGCTCCTTAAGTTGATTCTATCGACATCACTCCTCTTGTGGAACATGTTGTAGATAGTCAATAGCTTCCTTGTCTTCCTATCCATTTCTTTTTGTTCAGCAACATTCCATTTCAGAATTCCCGCACTGTACCTAATAATAGACACAGCTAGGGAATTCACTGCACTTATGATATTCCTACTATTTAAATCTGATTTTAATACGCTCCTTACTCTCCTTATGTACTCAGATGTTATCAATTCCCCATTTTATTTTGTTCTTGATGTCATCTGCCTCCAGAACACCTAAATATTTGTATCCCCCCTCAGTGTAAATTTCCTTTATCATCTCACCTGTTGGTACCTGGATTCCATTGTTTCTGTTCAATTTACCCCTCTTCATCACTAGGACTCCACACTTATTAATACCAAATTCTATACATATATCATTGCTGAAAATACGGACAGTGTCAACAACAACATCCAACTCCTCACTCTTCCGAAAGAGTTTAAGATCGTGCATGAAGAGGACGTGGTTGATGGTAAGACCTCCTTTTCCAAACTTGTATCCTGCTCTCACTTTTCGCAATATAATGGTCAGGGGTATCAGGGCAAGGACAAACAGCAGAGGGGACAAACTATCTCCCTGGAAGATACCTCTCTTGATCTTCACGTCTCCCAAGGATTCTCCAGCTGATGTTAACTCTGTTTCCCAGAACTTCATACTTTTGCTCAACAACTGTCTGATGTTATCTGCCACCTTGAAGATCTCTAGGCTGTTGGTTATCCAAGAATGAGGTACCATATCGAATGACTTTTTGAGGTCTATCCATCCGATGGCAAGACCAGTGTGTCTCCTCTTGCAATTCCTCATGACCATCTTATCAATAAGTAACTGGTCTTTTGTACCACGGGACATCTTTCGGCATCCTTTCTGTTCGTCCGGCAGCAAGTTTTTAATGTGGAGGTGATGGTAGATTTCCTCAGACACAATGCTTGTTAACAGTTTCCACATTACGGACAGACATGTGATGGGCCTATATTTGGTAACATCATTACCCTCGATTCGGTCTTTCATTACCAGAACTGTGGTACCTTTTGTCAACCACTCTGGTACCTCACCCGACATCAATCTGTCATTGAACATGGTTGTCAGTTTCGGGTGGAGGGATGTTATATTTTTTATCCAATACCCCTGTACACCATCTGGGCCTGGTAATTTCCATTTGTTTAGTTTTTTGGCATGCCCTTTAAGAGTTTCAACTGTGATACTCAAATCAATTTGTTGGTGTGCTTGTTCACTAATCTCCTTTTGTACTGTCTCAATCCACACTGCCTGATCATTATGTTCAACATCCTGCTCCCATATTCCTCTCCAGAATGTCTTAGTCTGTTCCGCCTTAGGGATCAAGTCGTTGCCTCTTTCTTTCCCTTCAAGCTGTCCAAACAACATCTTCTGGTTGTTGTCAAACATGCGGTTCTATCTATACTGACTGACTCTGCTCTCATATCGCCTAATCTTTGCACTCTTTGCTACAATGCGTTGCTTCAGTTCCTCTATGATAATATTTAGCTTTTTCCTCCTAGTTTTGTACTTTATTTCCAGTCTATTTTTAGTGTCTATATTTTTTAGTGTCCCATTCAGTAGGAACTCAAGCTTCCCAATGTCATTTCTCATTTCCCTGATTTGACCACTCAGTCGTTTCTTTCACCAAGGTTCTGATCTTTCTTGTTTGTTGTTTCCTCTCGTTTTTATGCCAAGTAATTTCGTCACCGCATTTGCTGTTGCTTTGAGGATATGGTTGCATTGGTAAAGGTTCCTCGCCTCCAGGTATGGGATGACTTTGTTTACATTAGCTGTTGTTTCTTTTAACTTTTTCCTGTCTACAAATCTTAGGTTCATAGGTTTCCCACTATCATTGTTCATTTCATCTACCACTAAGTTTAGAATATCAACCAAATCTTGTCCTAGCCCGTCAGCATTCACTTCCTCAATGGCCGTATCATTGTTCCAGATATTTTTATTTCAGCATTCAGATCATTGTCTGCTTAGGATGGTTCCTCCGTTCTCTCAACCTCTTCACCTTCATTTCCAACTGGCTCGTTTGCCTGGCATACTCCACTCTCCATCTCCAAGCTAATCTCTCTGCTCAGTTCCTCCAGTTCCAGCTTGCTTATCCACCCATTAGTTCTTATTACCCGAGCCTGCCCGGCCAATTTTTGTTCATCTAATTTAAATAGACCAATCTCCTTCCAGATGTTATGCATCCGTTTCCTATAGCCTTTCTCCTTGGGGTTACTCTTCAGGAAACATTTCATAACAGTTCTATTCAATTCTTTCGTCCAGTTGGTTCTGGTCCCTTTTCTTCTTCTTCATCCGACACCAGCAGTATTTGGTTGACAGCCAGGTCCCTGCTGCTGAGCCAGGGAGCACCTGCTGGGTTAGGCTCTGTCACATGACATTCTAGTCTCCACTTCACCGTTCTTCGAACTGTTTAGGTTCGACATTTAAACACTCTTATCGAGGATTATTATTATTATTATTATTATTATTTGCTTTTATCTTGCTTTATGTTTATACGAGTTATCACCAAGTCACAACCAGTGACCTCAAGAGACAACAAGGTCCGCCATGTTCAAGAAAGAACATACATATTCACACATGCATCCTTAGTGTTTAGACTTGTGATGTACTTATATTGACAGGATCTTCCTTAGTATATGGGCAGTTCCCATTAGTACTATCTTTTGTATTTCTCCTATACGCGGGTTTCCTGGGATTTGCGATAAGTAGTCGTTAGACCCCTTAGGTATCATTCCCAGAGCGCCTACAACCATTGGTATTGTTTTAGTTCTCAATTTCCACATTTTTCCAATTTCTATCTCCAGGTCCTTATACTTGCTCAATTTTTCAAATGTTTTTATAGATACATTCTTGTCTATTGGAACAGACATATCAATTAGCAGGCATACCCTCCTTTGAAAGTCCTTCAATATTATTATTATTATTATTATTATTATTATTGTTGTTATTCCTTGAATCTCAGTCATTGATGTTGGTTAACTGGAAAGTCCGTTGGAATGAATATCAAGCCACTACCTGCAGCCTCAGATATTCAGGACGTATCGGAGGGTTCTTGCTGTTCCAAGCAAGCATGCGTTTTGAAGCGTTCCAAAAAGCGTGAAGGGGCCGATTTTCTTTAACCATCCCTGGAAACTTTTGGAGATAGTCCCCAGTGCGCCTATGACAATCGGGATCACTTTGACTTCATGGCAGTTCTAAATCCTTTTCACCTCCCACTTTAGGTCCTGGTATCGGTTAATTTTCTCCCTCTCCTTCTCTTGCACTCTCGTGTCGAAAGGGCAGGCCACATCCACAATCAGACACGATCTTTTTTCTTTGTCCACAACCACCAGGTCAGGTCTATTGTGTTCCAGTTTTTTGTCCGTCTGTATCCTAAAATCCCACAGCACCTTCATCTGATTGTTCTCCATCACCGCCTCTGGCCTATGCTCATACCATTTCTCAGAATGTGGTAAATTGTTTACTTTGCACAGGTGCCAGTGGATCACCCTGCCCATCACATCGTGTCTCCAGCCCTTATAGTGGGTGTGGGCTAGGTGTTTACACTCGGACACAATGTGAACCACAGTCTCCTCTCTCTTTCCACAGATCCTGCACAGTGGGCTAGCCTCCTCCTTGTAAATATGGTGCTTCAACCACTTCGTTTTGAGGGCCTGCTCCTGCGCAGCCATTAGCATTCCTTCTGTAGCCTTTTTGAGGTCTCCTCTTCTCAACCAGTTCCATGTCTGTGGATCTCTAAATTCAGTTTTCTCAAAGAAGGTACTATGAAGGGATTTTCCCTTAAGGCTGCTCTTCCTCCTTGATGTTATTTCCTCCTTGGACATCCCCTGGCCTACTGTCCCCTCCTTCAGTACAGTTCTGAGCATTGGCTCCTTACTATAGGTCACGTATTTGTATAGGTTGTTTTTCTCCATCTGAACACAGTCCTCTATGCTGATAAGACCTCTTCCACCCTCAGATCTCCTTAGGTAGAGTCTATCGACATCACTCCTCTTGTGGAACATGTTGTAGATAGTCAATAGCTTCCTAGTCTTCCTATCCATTTCTTTTTGTTCAGCAACATTCCATCTCAGAATTCCCGCACTGTAACTAATAATAGACACAGCTCGGGAATTTACTGCGCTTATGGCATTTCTGCTGTTCAGATGTGACTTCAATACGCTCCTTACTCTCCGAATGTATTCAGTTCTTAACAATTCCTTCATTTTTTTGTTCTTTATGCCATCAGCCTCCAGAACGCCCAAATACTTGTATCCTTCCTCAGAGTCAATTTCCTTTATCATCTCACCTGTTGGTATCTGGATCCCGTTACTTCTGCTCAACCTACCCCTCCTCATCACAATGACTCCACATTTACTAATACCAAACTGCATACATATATCACTGCTGAAAATACGGACAGTGTCAACAAGCACATCCAACTCCTTCTCACTTTTCCCGAAGAGCTTAAGATCGTCCATGAAGAGGAGGTGATTATTATTATTATTATTATTATTATTATTATTATTATTATTATTATTATTATTATAATTATTATTATTTTTATTATTATTACTATATATATATATATATATATATATATAATGGATAACAAGGTATCGTGATAGAAAACCTAGTTAGAGGTTGTGAATACTCCGTATTGTGGATAGTTTTAGCGTACGGTGTTTTTTGAGGTTTCCTTAGGTACCGAGTTTATGAGTTCTCGGGAATTCCTATGTAACTTAATGTTGAAGTAATAATAGTGAAAGAGTGAGGAATAACATGTTCAACAGCACAAGAAGGGTTTTATTTACAGTATTAACAATTTTTAATGGATTAAGTTGTCTAAAAATTGTTAATCACTTGAGGTTTTTCTGATGATTTCGTAAAGCATACATCGTATTTAAAATTGAGTGACACAACTTCAAGTGATTAGCAATTTTTAGACAACTTAATCAATGAAACAATTGTTAATACTGTAAATAAAACCCTTCTTGCACTGTTGACCATGTTATTCTTTCACTATATATATATATATATATATATATATATATATATATATATATATATATATATATATATAAACACATATATATATATATATATATATATATAGTTCGGATCCAGTGGTCGAAACGGCCTGAGCTCAGCCGTCGCGGTTGTTCTTTTCCCATATATATATATATATATATATACACATATATATATACACATATATATGTATATATATATATATTTTTAATTTTTAAAATTTTCTTATTTTACGTCTTTCATATATATATATATATAAATATAAAATTGCCTTGTCCGATGAACGAATGAGGATGTTTTTCGTATTCGCCTTATTCGGGAAACCTCTGGCAATGAGGTAATCATATTGTATTGTTTATTATACATTCAATTTAGCTCTGGTACTTACATAGAGCACTCTTCACTCCTATGATTTTTTCAATTTTCAACGGAAACTTCAATACTTATACAGCTCCCAAGGGAATGATCGTAGCATATTCTACATTTTTATGAGAGTGGCACCTTCCAGCCCTTTTAAAGTCGAGCACTCTTCAGTCAATAGGATTTTAAACCAATACTGAATATGGATAAATATCCTTTGGATTACTCTATCAAGAATATCCCAACACCTTCTAACACTTCCTACACGAAAATGCTGATAGACAAAGTAGAGAAAGTTGTTAAAAGAATGAGATGGAAAGCTTTGATTCTCGATGGACACTTTAATACGGACTCTACAGAACATTTTGATATCAAAACTCATAAATACCCGCAACAAGTAAAAGATATGACCGCTTTTGAACTAGACTTAGTTAATTTAATCAACAATATCACATTTGGTAAGTACTCTAACCCTTTTTAATCTAAAGTATCTAATGATATTTCAATATTCAAATCCTCTAAAAATAAATTCATTTTCTCCGACAAAACTAAAAACTTATACGAAGTTAATAATAATTTACATGACCAACTCTTAATAGATAACATCACCTTTAAATACCAAATAGCTAATATAAACACGTATAATGATATAAATAAGGAAGCTAAAGAATTTGCCTGTGTTTTAAAAATAGATAATAGAACAGAAAAACTTGCTAAACGTAATGCCTATATCACCCTCAAAGATCACAAACCTGATTTTATTAATCGTCCTAGTTGTAGATTAATCAACCCTGCTAAGACTTATATCGGTCTCGCTAGCAAAAAAAATAATATAAACACACAGATTAGAAGTAAGTCTGAATTACTCCAATGGATAAATAGCTCTTCCGTAGTACATTGGTTTAATAATATTAAAGATAAAAATAGTTCTAGATTCACCCAATTTGACATTGTAGACTTTTACCCGTGTATTACTCACCCTCTTTTAGGGAAAGCCTTAAATTTCGCTAGAAAGTTTATCAATATTTCTGATATTGAAGAGAATGTCATCTTGCATGCTAGAAACACTCTACTTTTTACTAATAATGACATTTGGGTAAAAATATCTAACCCAGAGAACCCATTCGATGTCTCAATAGGTTCTTTTGACAGTGGTGATTTAGTCGGCCTATTCCTCCTACACACACTTAAAGAGAAATTCCCTAACCATATTTTTGGGCTTTACCGCGACGATGGTCTAATACTTTCCCATACCACCATAAGCCATAACTTAGATAGGTTAAGGAAAGACTTAATAAAAAGCTTCGCTAGTTTTAATCTCAAAATTACTATTGATACTAACCTTTCCAATGTTAATTTTCTAGATATAAACCTTGATCTGCCTACTGCTTCTTATAAACCGTACCATAAACCTAATGAAAATTTAAAATATAAAAATAAAGGCTCTTGCCATCCTCCTATAGTTTTTTAAAACCTTATCCCTAATATTAGCCGTAGGATCTCCAACCTCTCTTCCTCAGAAGCTATTTTCAATAAGGCATCTCCCTACTATAATAAAGCCCTTCAAAATAGCGGATTTAGCGAACCGATTAAGTACATACCCAACAATACTAACTCCTTTAAACATAATAATAGGAACAGAAAAATAATATGGTTCACACCCCCTACTCTTTAGCAGTTAAAACTAATATAGGCAAAACATTCCTAGAGCTCTTAGATAAACATTTCCCTAGAACACATAGATACTATAAGATTTTCAATAGAAACTGTGTCAAAATTAGCTACTCCTGCGGTCCCCCTATTAAATCTTATATCATCAATAAGAAAATACCCAGAGAACATCAAAATTGCTCCTGTAGAGTCAAAGGTGAATGCCCATTACGAGGTAAATGCAACACCAAAGCCATTGTATATGCGGCTAAAGTGACAACCATCAGCAACAACCTACCAGCCACCAGCGAACGATATGTGGGTATGACACAAGACAAATTCAAAACGCGTTATTACTCACATGTCGTATCTTTTCGACATCCAGAAAAAAGATTTACAAGAGCTCTGGCTAGCAGAATATGGGATTTGAAAGACCAAGGTACCTAATATAAATTGGATTGGTCAATTTTGAACCAATCTAAAGAATATGCAAGAGGAACAAGAAGATTCTCACTCTGCATAAGTGAAAAATATTGGATTTTACAGAACCTTAAATCACCAAAAACCTGCCTAAATGCAAAAACAGAAATTTTCGCCGGTTGCCCACACATGAAATCACACTTGCTTTCCAGCTCATATAAACTTAACTCACTTTCAGATACTTATCCTCCATAAACTCTTGTTCTTCACTTTCCTTAAATTATCCTCTTTACAGACTTCTCTTTCTGATTTACTTTCATTTTTAACTTTATTTTTAATTTAATTTTTATTTTTACTTCACATCAACCAGTGACCCCCCCCTACTTTTTGATTCACTTACCTAATATCTTCACATTCCACATTTTACTTCCCCATTTTCTTTCACCACCTGATATCACATGTCACTTGCGTTTTCCACTCCATATATATTCTGTTGTTTCGAAGCCGATTTTATATTTGTACTCATTTATTCATACGGCTGGTTTATAATTTGTATCTATGCGTGTGAGTGTGCATATGTGTGTATACGTTCTGTATATGTATACGAACGCCTCCGTATGCGTGCGTGCGTACGTATATATATGTGTGTTTTTATATCTATGTTTTTTACATACTTATTTATACGTGTGTGTGTATGTGGGTGAATGTATGTATATTTGTATGTATATATATGCATGTGTATATGTATGTATGGGTGTGTATGTATATATATATATATATATATATATAGTCGCGTACGTACGTGTGATTAGATATACATGTGGCGATATATATATATGTATATATACGTGCCTCGTGTGTATGTATGTACGCATGCATTCTCTTTTGTCTGTACGTATTTATATGTATATATATTTATATATATATATATGTGTGTACGTGCGTACCTATGTTTGTTTTCTTTTTTCTAGTGTTAATTGATAACACCTCCCTCTTACTTTCTCTTTGATTTAAACATTTTTTTTTCATTCTCATATATTGTTTCATTTTTATACATATATCGAGAATGACACTTCTTTTTACTATTACACTCCCTTCCCTCTCTATCTTCCGCATATAAGTGATCGCGCGTGTGTGACTGTTTATACGCGTGCTTTCATACTCGTATGTGTATATATTTAATAACTGTATCTGGATGTGTGTTAACTATATTATCTTACAATTTCTTTTTCAACTCATATTATATACGTATTGTCACACATACCCAAATATACTTGCCCTCATATATGTACTTATGCACACATTTTCACCATACACATGCATTTGTACATACACACATATGTACATTTGTGAGTGTATATACATACATATACACATACCCTAACTATATATCCTCATTTTTTATATATCTCTTGCATTACTTTTATTTATATATTTTTTGCCCGTTAAACTCTTACCTTTCTTGAGGAGATTTTTCAAATATTTCACTATGGTTTATATTGCTTTGTCCGATGAACGAATGAGGACGTTTTTCGTATTAGTCTTATTCGGGAAACCTCTGGTAATGAGGTAATTATATTGTATTGTTTATTATACATTAAATTTAGCTCTGGTACTTACATAGAGCACTCTACCCTCCTATGACCTTTTCAATTTTCAACGGAAACTTCAATACTTATATATGTATATATATCAATAAAAGGAATTCCAACTTTGATTTACTCGTTTTATTTACAATCCTTTAAAATGTATAATGATATTAGAATGAAATAGTATGGTAGAATATTAAATGTTAAGTGTTAATTGAACACGTACCTTCATGCTTTCGCAATCTTCAGGTTCATATTCTGTGGTGACAGTCAAATTTGCAATTTTCAACTGTAATGAGATGGGTAAATGTTGTGCCTTATATACAGTGAAAAGCGGCTACAGGATGCTAAATTTTGCATACTGTATTTCGACCAATCGGTTTGTAGTTTCACTGGATTAGTAAAGCTGATTGGTTTTGGCGTCACGGTTGGTTGAGCATGTCTAAGGACTACTGTTTGACCCTATCCAAAGCATCAATTGTTTTGCTATTTTTAGAAATGATGAAAATAGCATTTTCTAGTAATCATCACCATCAACATCACTTTTATTATTATTGTTGTTGTTGGTGGTGTTAGTGGTGGTAGTCTACAAGACATGGTCGTAGTCATAGTGATAGTAGGAGTAATACCCCATTATTATTGTTCGTTTAACTTGAGTTGGAATTTATCAATAAAATTCTTTTCTTTGATTTTTCTCTTGATTTCACTTGGGTTGTATAATTTGTAGAATGGAAATATTATAAATATTCTCTGACCACATGTTGCTAGATGGTTACTTAGGGATATCTGACGTAAATTTGGGTCTCTGATTTGCTGTCGGTGCACCCGTGCACGTTCCGATAGTGCATTTCCAGTTTGACCGACATATAGTTCTTCACAATTCGGGCATTTAATGCAGTAAATTAGATTTCTGCTTATGCAGTTCATATTTGCATTTGGGAATATTTTTCCAGTTTTTGTGTTCATATATTGACCGGTTAATATCTGAACACACCGGTCAATATATGACCACAAAAAAAGGGAGATTTATTTACAGTCTAAAAATTGTTTCACTGATAGAGTTGTCTAAAAATTGCTAAATACTGAAAGTAGTGCCACTCAATTGAATACATGCTGTCTCCATCATATCTTCAGAAACCGTCGAAAAATATATATGCAACCGGCAAATTTACAAATTCAATTTTGAATTTCTAAATCTGCCGGTTGCATATATATTTTTCCACGGTTTCTGAACATATGATAGGACAGCATGTATTATAAATTGAGTGGCACTACTTTCATTGTTTAGCAATGTTTAGACAACACTATCAGTGAAACAATTGTTAGACTGTAAATAAATCTCCTTTTTTGTACTGTTGACCATGTTATTCTCCACTTTTTCAATTTTATATATATATATATATATATATATATATACGCGTGTATAATGGCAGCTATGGTGCTTCCATAGGCGGTATGCCAAAATTAGCACTCAATATTTTTACTATACACACTATATATATATATATATATATAAGGTAAGTTATTCCAGGTTGAATCGGATGTAAGCTACTCAAAACATAGCAGAGTATAAAAGTTTTAATGTAGATGAGATTCTACAGGACTAGAACTGTTTCATTCTTTAGAAATCATCAGGAATCTGGCTTTCCAAAAATAAATGTGGTATTTATATCTTTTCAGGTGGTAGGAGAGGGTGGAGAGTGGGATGGGTGGAGGTCATTGGTTGAAAGAAAAGGGAATTCATTAACAGCTAATTCTTTAAGGCTATAATTTATATTCAGTGTGACAAAGGCAAAAATAATTCTATAAACAAGTTCAGAATGGGGTGCCACTCCTTATTTTTAAGTTTCTCTTAAGCTAACAATGCCTATATTTCAGGTGTCTATAAGATCGTTGGGGTCGGTCATGGTTGATGGATTTAAAGAAAAGGAAATTTCTTTAAAAGCTAATTCGTTAAAGCTCTACTTAGAGTGACAAAGTCAAGAGAATTCTATAAACCAGTTCAAAATATTGGGTGCCTATCATATCATTATTGTCATGTTTCTCTTAAGCTATATTCCAGTTGTCAACAGACACATTCACACACATACACACACACATATATATATATACATATATACTCTCCATATTATTACATGAAGATTGACCATACGGAATTGACCAGCTCTATCCAGTGGTGAACCTTCAAACATATATAAATATACACACACGCACATATATATATATATATATATATATATATATATATATATATATATATATACGATATTAACAAATGGAAACTATATTTATAAAACCATATCTATTTTATTATACAGGATACCATGTTAAATTATGGTATGCTTCAATCAGACAAAATACAATATATACCAGTTTTATAAATAAATATTGACATACACTTTCAAAATGCAACCGTTACTTTTGGAAGACATCGGGATAGTGTGTATATATATATATATATATATATATATATATATATATATATATATATATATATGTGTGTGTGTGTATATATATATATATATATATGTGTGTGTGTGTGTGTGTGTATATATATATATATATATATATATACACACACACACACACATATATATATATATATACATGTATATACACACACACACACACACACATATATATATATATTTATATATATATATATATATATATATACATATATACATATATATATATATATATGAATGTATATATAGTGTATTTTGCAATACACTGTATGCTTAATTAAAAGCATTTTCAAATGCTTTTAATTAAGCATATAGTGTATTGCAAAATGTACTATATATACATTCATATATATATAGCTATTTCAGAGCACCAATTCTAATTTTCAATTTCTGCTTGACCGGCAACCGATCTGTATAATCAGTTCCTGATTATTTACTAGAATTCTATAAAAACCAAACATCCATGATTTCAGCAGACAGGAGGAGTAGTTGGCTTTGATAAGCATCAATAAATTCGAAACAAGGCCTTGACAGCTTTATCTCCCCCTGTTTACTGAAAATTAAAGTAAGTGAGTCTGTCACTACTCTAAAACAATAGCATACGGTCTTCGAAATGCTTTTAATTAAGCATACAGTGTATTGCAAAATACACTATACATTCATATAGCTATTTCAGAGCAGCAATTCTAATTATATCATCATCATCATCATCATCATCATCATCGTTTAACGTCCATATGCCACGTTTGCATGGGTTTGGACGGGAGTTTTCACATTTGACGCAAGAGTGGTTGTCTTGCTCGCATAGGACTGTCTGGCGGGTTTTCTACGGCTGGATGCCCTTCCTAACACCAACCACATTTACAGTGTGGAACTGGGAGGTTTTTACCGTGTTACCTACACGGCCAAATTACAGCGTGGACTGTGTGATTTTTTTTGTCGTGACACCTACACGACTTCATTTGTTTCGGGCTGGGTGTTGTGGTACCAACATAACTTTACATTGAAAGGGGTGGTGTGGATGGGGCGGGGGTAGTGGGACTGGGGTGTATTTTGTTAGAGGTGCCTACTGACTGTAGTAGGTCTCACTTTGCACTTAGGTAAGGCGGGTCTTCTCTATTACTGTGTAGCGCCAAAGATCTCGGTCCAGTGACATTGTCTTGGAGAGGTGTAAGTGTGTGAGGTCGGAATTTATCAAGTCGTCCCAGGTTTTTCTGGGTCTGCCTACTCCGTGGCTACCGTCTATTTTTATTGCCCTTCACTTTTTTATACAACTGTCGTCTTTCATGCGCATCACGTGACCATACCAACGTAGTCTTCTCTCTAGTAAACAACATCTGATCCCTCTTATTCCTAATTTCTCCCTTAGTTCGTTTATGCTTTGCCGTTCACGTATATTACTATTACACATCCAGCGGAGCATGCAAGCTTCGTTTCTCTCCAGTCTGCGTATATCCTCTGCACACAATGCCCAGGTCTCACTGCCATGTAACATTGCTGTTCGTATGCAGGCATCATACAGCCTTCCTTTCATTTTTAGAGAGAATCCTTTAGCGGCCAATAGTGGTATAAGCTCTCTGACATTTTTCCATCCCGTTCTGACTCTAGCTACTGTACTTTCAGAGCACCCTCCTCCACTGCTGATTTTGTCACCCAGGTAACGGAAGCTGTCCACTATTTCTATAAAACCATCTGTGCAATGGAATGAGTTAGTATTCGGTGGGCACTTGCTGCTACTTATTGCACCAGAGCACCGGCCACATATTAAATCTATATTCTTAGTTAGCTTACCTGTGATCCCACTACATCTTTTATGTACCCATACTTTGCATTTGGGACATAAAATGGAGTGTCTACCTACTCCTTTCCTACACACTGAGCATGGCCATCTCCCAGATGGGACCGGTGCCCTATTTTCCTTCCTACAAACTAGAACTTTAGTCTTAGACAAGTTAACTTTAAGGCCTTTTGATTCTAGGCCATGCTTCCATGTTTGGAATTTCTTCTCTAGTTCAGCCATTGATTCA
>OZ024742.1:4276646-4286646 GCA_964016885.1 Eledone cirrhosa | reverse complement strand
GCTGATGCCCTCTTCCTTGTGAGGCAGTTACAGGAAAAGTACCTAGCTAAAAGTAAGCTACTCTACCTGGCAGTCGTCGATCTCGAGAAAGCCTTTGACAGAGTTCCACGTGCTGTAATCTGGTGGACTCTTAGAAAACTAGGAGTAGATGAATGGCTTGTGAAAGCTGTACAAGCCATGTATAGGGGGAGCCGTCAGCAAAGTTAGGATTAGCAATGAGTATAGCGAGGAATTTAGCGTACAGGTTGGTGTCCACCAGGGCTCTGTTCTTAGCCCACTCCTGTTCATCATAGTCCTGCAGGCAATAACGGAGGAATTTAAGACCGGATGCCCACGGGAACTCCTGTATGCAGATGACCTCGCACTTATAGCTGAATCTATGGTAGAACTAGAGAAGAAATTCCAAACTTGGAAGCAGGGACAAGAAAGAAAGGGTCTCAAAGTCAACCTGACAAAGACTAGGGTCCTTGTAAATAGACTAGAAAACAGAACCCAGATCCCCTCAGGGAGATGGCCTTGCTCAGTATGTAGGAAAGATGTAGGTAGGAACTCCATTCTCTGCCCCAAATGCAAACAATGGGTACACAAGAGATGTAGCAGAATCTCAGGAAGCTTAATTAAGAATGTAGGTTTCACATGTAGCAGCTGTGCTGGGACAGCAAGCAGCAAACAGCCACAGAAAACAAGTACCACCAATCTCTGGGAGGGCTCTGTAGAAAGAGTAGACAGCTTCAGCTACCTAGGTGACCGAATTAGCAGCGGAGGTGGGTGTTCAGAAAGTACAATAACTAGGGTAAGAACGGGATGGAAGAAGTTCATGGAACTACTGCCACTGCTAGCTGCAAAAAGGCTTCTCCCTCAAAATGAAAGGCAGACTGTATGATGCGCGTATACGAACAGCAATGTTATATGGTAGTGAGACCTGGGCGCTGAAGGTGGAAGACTTACGTAGATTAGAAAGAAACGAAGCCTGCATGTTCCGATGAATGTGTAATATACGCGAACGGCAAAGCATAAATCAATTGAGAGAGAGACTGAGCATAAGAGGAATCAAATGCTGTGTGCAGGAGAGGCGGTTGCGTTGGTATGGACATGTGATGCGTATGAAGGATGACAGCTGCATAAAAAGGTGCAGAGCACTAGAAGTCAATGGAAACCGCGGAGTGGGGAGACCTAAGAAGACCTGGGATGAGGTGATAAAAGCCGACCTTATCCAATTACACCTCTCAAAGGCGATGACACACGATCGTGACCTCTGGCGTCACGCAGTAATACAGAGTACCCTACCTCCCATGGCTTCAAGCTGAAGCATATAGACAATATGCCCCCACATCCTCCCACTGCAAAGTGGTCGTGGAGGTTCCA
This sequence comes from Eledone cirrhosa, assembly GCA_964016885.1. NCBI lineage: Eukaryota > Metazoa > Mollusca > Cephalopoda > Octopoda > Eledonidae > Eledone > Eledone cirrhosa. The sequence continues at coordinate 4,285,281 of OZ024742.1, read as the reverse complement.
CGGCAAAAAAGCACCCAGCCCACACTGTAAAGTGGACGTGTAGGCGCCACGGAAATAAGCACCCAACACTCACTGTAAATGAGGTTGGTGTTAGTAAGTGTATCCAGCTGTAGAAATCAAGCCCAAATCAGTTCCTGTATGAAGAAGGCATGGTCAGCCGACCAGACACTGCCCACAACAGGACAACCCGTCTAACCCATGCTAGCATGGGAGAACTGACTTAAAACGGTGATGATGATGATGATATATTATATATATATATATATATATATATATATATATACATAAGTATGTATACGTACATACATATATGTATACAGACGTACAGTAGTTATATAATAATAATAATAATACTATTTATAGTTATGTATATTATAAACAGGAAGGTCAGTAATTTCTCAATTACCTTATTACCAGTAAGAGAAATAGCTCAATGTATGAAAATCAGTTGTTTTACAGAGCAGTTAAATAAATAAATTTTACAATTATCAAAGTTGTGTTCAAATCATTTAATAGCTGACAATCGTTTCTTCCAAACTCTCGTTTGGAATCATCGGAGCATTATCAATGTTTACACATATAATTACCCTCCTATTCAACTGAACAATAGTATAGATACTTATAAATTGATGTTGTGAGCAACAGTTTCGTATTTACAGGGTGGAATGGATGTAACATATATTTTACGAGAATTGTACAATAATTGTACAAGCATTCAAGTTCAAATTCAAATCAAAATTAAAATTAAAATCAAAAGCACGGAGTGGAATATATACAACAGTTAAAACGAGGGAATAGTTCAAATATCAAAGAGGCATCGAGGAAGCAGTTTTGAGAAGGGAGGAGGGCGATAACAAATCATATGCAGGCGTGTGGATAGTGTGACTGCGTAAGTCATATACATGAGAACGAGAGAAGCAAAGCTATTATGCATATAGCTATTATGCATAATAGCTTTGCTTGTCTCCTTCTTGTTCAGTTGAATAGGAGGGTAATTGTATGTGCAAACATTGATAATGCTCCGATGATTCCAAACGAGAGTTTGCAAGAAACGATTGTCAGCTATTAAATGATTTGAACACAACTTTGATAATTGTATAATTTATTTATTATTATATATATATATATCTATGTATATATATATATATATATATATATATATATATATATATATATATATATATATATATATATATATATATATATATATATATATACATAGTTATATATATATATAATAATAAATAAATAATTATACAATTATCAAAGGAACTAGAGTCAAGAACTAGAGAAAAACACAATGGAAAGCATCCAGCAAATAGCTAACTCCATCCACCAGAGCATTAGAGTTACTATAGACTACCCAAGTAAACACCCCAACCATCGATTACCTGTACTAGACACAGAGCTCTGGTTAGATACCCTTAATAACAAAAAACAAATCCTCCATTCCCATTATGCCAAACCCATGACTTCCAAACATCTGATCCACCGAAACTCGGCCGTTTCGGACCATACCAAAATCAACATACTGATTGCGGATTTGGTACGGTTGATGAGAAACGTGTCCCGCATGTGCAACCCCGAAGAACTAGAGAGACACATACAACACTTCATCCACCGTATGCAGTTCTCTGGCTACAATCAGAGAGACAAAATCAGAGTGTATAGAGGAGCCAGAACCAAATGAGAAAAAATGGTAAATAATGACATAAATGGGACCTGCCCCTTGTATAGGAGCAAATTTTGGAATAGAATAGAAAGAACTAGGAAAAAGGCTAATAGAATAAACTCATAGTATGATAGCAATAAATACCAGAGTGTAATGTTCATCGATACAACCCCTAGAGGTGAATTAGCTTACAAATTTAGAAGGGCCCTAAATAAACATAAACTCAATATTAAGATAGTAGAAAGACCAGGTACCTCCGTAAAAACACTTATTAGCAAGACATACCCTTTTCAAAGACCCTCATGTATAGATAAGAAATGTATAACCTGTAAAATAAGCTCCCATATTAACTGTAAAACTAGAAATGTAGTGCATAGCATAAGATGTACTGAAGGACAATGTAGAGACAAAAATATAGTGTACATAGGTGAGACAGCTCGTAGTGTAGGGGAACGGATAAATGAACACTGGCGAGACCTTCAAGACAGTAAAGAATCATCTGTACTCTACGAACATGGTAAAATAGAACACAAGGGTAAATTAGAGAACATAGAAATAAAAATAGAATCTACACACAGAAAAGACGCAATGTTTAGACAAATTACAGAGGCAATAAACATAAAAGAATTACAACCAAAATTAAATAGAAAATATGAGTGGAACAGCAACATCACAACTTACAATTAAGGACAAAATGAAAACACACACATATAGAACAAACAACCAACCAGTAACATGTAAATAAACAAATAAATAAATGAACATAAACACACACAGACACCCGGATGTGGCACATGCGCAAACTGAGCACACAACACACACAGAGAAACAAAATGGCGTAGGACAGAATAAAGGAGAGGCACAGAAACAAAGAAAGGAATCCCCAGTCACTGAAGAGGTCACAGAGTGTGTGACGAAAGAACTATGACAATATATAAACAACTATCTGGTTGTGGAACCAACCAACCAGAAATTTATAAATTTATAAATTTATTCTAAATTTATTATAATAAATTGAAGTGAAAGCAACTGGTGCGTGTGTTTCTTATTGGCAACATGACCCTCCCAAAGTATAACAATATATATAAATATATATATATATATATATAAATATATATATATATATATTAGAAAGTGAGGTTTTTTTTTACAGAATGAGAAATAACCGAGGTATCCTACACGAGTGAAAGTATAAGGAAAAAAAGATGAAATTGAAAATGCAACTGGAGTCTTATTTAAAAAAATATATATATATTTATTTGGTTCCTTTACCGGTTTCGCAGTTCTTCTACTTTTCAAATGTAGAATTGAGATGGAGGGTCTGTGGTTTTTCTCACATCTTATATATATATATACGCACACGCACGTATATATATATATATATATATATATATATACATATATATATATACATGCTTATTGTTAGAATGTGAGACCCGAAATCATGTCCTTCAAATTTTGAAAGACGCGGGGAAAAATGCGGGTGTGTCAGATTTTGCATTCAAAGTGGTTTGGTCGAAATTAGGAGACATAGTGGCCCATATCGGGCGAATCAGCTATTTTCCAACCAGGGAATGTAACGCATGGACGTTACAGGACATTCTAAAGTCTTCATTTATATATACAGAGAGAACATATTTGTAATATGTCAGTGTGTTACATCTTTGCAACTGATTCGATGCTGTGAAGTAGTGATGTTGCATCCTTAAGTTGCAAAGGAAATCGGACTCTATGTCAACGCAGGCAAAACAGAATATATTTGCCTGAACCAAGACTCCTCTGTTGGTATGCGAAGTCTAAACGGCGATATAATCAAGCAAGTTGACGACTTCAAATACCTGGGTAGCTATATCGCCTCCACAGAATATGATGTTAACATCAGACTGGGAAAAGCCTGGGGAGCATTGAATGCAATGGAAAAGATATGGAAATCAAACCTGCCGGCCAAACTGATAAGGAATTTCTTCAGAGCTGCTGTGGAATCTGTGCTTGTTTATAGCTCTATCACTTGGACGCTAACGTCGAAACTGGAAAAAAGCTAAACGGGGGCATACACACGTATGCTCCACACTACTTTAAACGTGTCTTGGAGGGAACACCCAACAAATAAAGGATCTCTATGGCAATATACCACCTATCAGCAGGTCAATACGTGGACAGAGACTCAGATTTGCTGGCCATTGTTGGCGCAACAAGGAAGAAATAGCAGGCGATGTATTGTTATGGAGTCCATCTCATGGAGCAAGAAACGCTGGTCGTCCCAAGAAGACATACGTCAAGCAACTTGAGGACGATACTGGATGCACTGCGGAAGAACTGGCAAACGCTATGAGAGACAGAGATGGATGGAGAAAACGTGCCGTAGAAAGCCGAGCAAGCTCGACCTGATGATGATAATGTGTTACATCTACAGCATTTACTGGTGAATTCGTTTTAGAAAATTATTCAGTAGGCGTTATTTTATTCAGAAGTTTGAAGTATTTAAACTATTTCTTCAAGGAGGACAAGATATTCGGAACTTTTAATATTAATTAGTACTGTATAATTCTGCCCTGTTAAGAAGCGATATTTCTTTGTTTGGAGCCGATTGTTATCAAACTAGTTTTTATAAAGACACTTGTTCCACGTATTATTTGCAGCTTCATACGCCATAAGATACAACTTCATTATTTCTTTGTTGTGACCATCGTCTTAAATTAAACAGCTACTGTTCCTTTCAAGGCCTTTGATGACACATTTTAGATTCGTTAAGAAAATTACGCAGTAGGCAGAATTTCCATTCAGAATTCTGAAGTGCATTTCAATCTAAAACGTTAGTCTTCAAGGAGGATGGGGGAGAAAGAGGAAGAAAATCAAGAAATATTAGTTATTAAATAGCCGCCGTCATAATGTGGCCCCCTGCTGGATGCATTATTGTCTGCTTAGAACTGATTGTATAGAATAGATACTTAGACTAGAATATTATACATATAATAACGCAGCCTACAGACACTCTTAATATAGTGGTTCTTTGTAATATCAGAGAAAAGTACTATTTAGTAACATTGTGCTCACGAAGATCTCTCTCTCTCTCTCTCTCTCTCTCTCTCTCTCTCTCTCTCTCTCTCTCTCTCTCATTCTCTCTCTCTCTCTCTCTCTCTCTCTCTCTGTAACAAAGCAGAAGAATCAACTTAACACTTGTGTTCAACGTAGTCGATGGATTTGTATATATATATATATATATATATATTGTAATACTTATGGAGGGTCATGTTGCCAATAAGAAACACACGCACCAGTTGCTTTCACTTCAATTTATTATAATAAATTTATAAATTTAGGAATTTATAAATTTCCGGTTGGTTGGTTGGTTCCACAACCAGATGATTGTTTATATATTGTCAAAGTTCTTTCGTCACACATTCTGTGAACTCTTCAGTGACTGGGGATTCTTTTCTTTGTTTTTGTGCCTCTCCTTTGTTCTATCCTGCGCCATCTTGTTTTTGTGTGTGATGTGTGCTTAGTTTGCGTATGTGTTACATCCGGGTGTCTGTGTGTGTTTATATTTGTTTATTTATAATGGGAATGGAAGATTTCCCATTCCCATTATGCCAAACCCATGACTTCCAAATATCTGATCCACCCAAACTCAGCTGTTTCGGACCATACCAAAATCAACATACTGATTGCAGATTTGGTACGGATGATGAGAAACGTGTCCTGCATGTGCAACCCCAAAGAACTAGAGCGACACATACAACACTTCATCCACCGTATGCAGTTCTCTGGTTACAATCAGAGAGATAAAATCAGAGTGTATAGAGGAGCCAGAACCAAATGAGAAAAAATGGTATATAATGACACAAATTGGACCTGCCCCTTGTATAGGAGCAAAGTTTGGAATAGAATAGAAAGAACTAGGAATAAGGTTAATAGAATAAACTCATGGTATGATAGCAATAAATACCAGAGTGTAATGTTCATCGATACAACCCCTAGAGGTGAATTAGCTTACAAATTTAGAAGGGCCCTAGATAAACATAAACTCAATATTAAGATAGTAGAAAGACCAGGTACCTCCATAAAAACACTTATTAGCAATACATACCCTTTTCAAAGACCTCCCTGTATTGATAAGAAATGTATAATCTGTAAATTAAGCCCCCATGTTAACTGTAAAACTAGAAATGTAGTATATAGCATAAGATGTACTGAAGGACAATGTAGAGATAAGAATATAGTGTACATAGGTGAGACAGCTCGTAGTATAGGGGAACGGATAAATGAACACTGGCGAGACCTTCAAGATAGTAAAGAATCATCTGTACTCTACCAACATGTTAAAATAGAACATAAGGGTAAATTAGAGAACATAGAAATAAAAATAGAATCTACACACAGAAAAGACGCAATGTTTAGACAAATCACAGAGGCAGTAAACATAAATGAACTCCAACCAAAATTAAATAGAAAACATGAATGGAACAGCAACATCACAACTTACAATTAAGGACAAAATGAAAACACACACCCACATAGAACAAACAACCAACCAGTAAACAAATAAATAAACAAATATAAACACACACAGACACCCGGATGTAACACATGCGCAAACTAAGCACACAACGCACACAAAAACAAGATGGCGTAGGACAGAACAAAGGAGAGGCACAAAAACAAAGAAAAAATCCCCAGTCGCTGAAGAGGTCACAGAATGTGTGACGAAAGAACGTTGACAATATATACACAATCATCTGGTTTTGGAACCAACCAACCAACCGGAAATATATAAATTCCTAAATTTATAAATTTATTATAATAAATTGAAGTGAAAGCAACTGGTGCGTGTGTTTCTTATATATATATATGTGTGTATATATATATATATATATATATAAGCAAAGAGATATTTAATTTGTTGGTTATTCAACAAATTTATTTATAACAGATTCGAAGCACTCTACAGCTTTTCGGGAGTATAATATCAATGATATTAATAAATGGAAACTATATTTATAAAACCATATTTATTTTACATACCTAAGAAACCAGACCTTATCGGTTCAGGTTCAGGTCAGGTTTCTTGGGTATGTCAACATTTATAAAGCAAATTTTGTATTTTATCTGATGAGAGCGTACCAAAATTTCGGTACCCTTGAAATATATATAATAAAATAAATATGGTTTTATAAATATACTTTCCATTTATTAATATCATTGATATATATATATATATATATATATATATATATATATATATATATATATATATATATATAATACAAGGATTATAACGTCCAGTTAACGTAGGTTCACTCGAGTGAGGACTCGATGCATAGTTTCCAGTAAGTATAGAGGTGTAGTACTAAGCAGAGTGTAATAATAATAATAATGAAAAGGACGATTTGGTATGTCTTCATTATGTTTATTGAGTAGTGACGCGCGTTTCGCTATTGAAGAGCTCAAGTTTCGATTTGTATTGATCTAGCCCGACTCTGGAATCGAAAGCTCGTCGGACTTCTGTTGTGCTCATTACCTTGAGATTAAGACAAACTAAACTTGGGATTTATTTTAAAAACTGTAAAATCCAAAGTTTTCCTACTTCAATAACAAACTCCATGGTCAGAAAAGAATCTAAGTTAGTAATGAGCGAGACAGTTCTTAACAAATATGGGTTTTAATACTGCTGTAACGATAAAATACATTCAAGCCACCCTGTAAGCTAGTAGTGCTGACCAAGATAACATGCACCCAGCCCACTTTGTAAGGGGTTTATGCTGATGTCACTATAAAATGCGCCCAGCCCACTCTTTAAAGGAATAAAGCAATGCCATAAACCACCAGCCAGCACTCTCTTTAAAATGATAGTGCTGGTGCTACAATAACATACATTCATCACACTCTGTAAAGTGGTAACATAGGCGCCATGATTATATGCACCAATTCCATACTATTAAGTGCTAGTTCCACGATAAAAGGACCTAGTCCATCCTGTACAACGGTGGTGATGTTGTAATCATCATAAAATGCACCACGTCCATACTGATAACAGTTAGTGCTTGTGGTACGAAAAAAAAACCCAGTCCAACCCATCATGTGCTAGTGGTGGTGCCATGAGAATACGAACCCCGTACACGCCGAGAATTGGTTGGCGTTAGGAAGGGAATACAGCCATGGAGTTGATGCTAAAGTATGTGAGATATCCTCGTCTGATCTGCCTGTCTAATATTAGAACCTGATAACTCGTCTAACCTGAGCAAATGCTGAGTGTGTGTGTAAGAGACAGAAAAGGAACGAGAGAAAGAGGAAGCGCGTGGAGAGAGAGAGAGAGAGAGAGAGAGAGAGAGAGAGAGAGAGAGAGAGAGAGAGAGAGAGAGAGAGAGAGTAAAACACAGCGAGAGAGAGGCCGAGAGTAAAAGAGAGACAAAATAGGTCACTTGCTCAGGTCAAACGCTTCATAATCATGATTTATTTCTGAAATGCTTTTAATTCATTTACAACCTCATCCACATTACATCGTTCATGTCTTTTTAGAAAGAAACACCACTGAGGGCACCATTGCTACCCCCTCTCCAAACATTTTTTGTTTTCTGAATTGTATACTCTTGTTAGTTACAATGCCCTTTTTCCAAACAATTGTAGTTCTTCTGTGAAGCCATCTGTTACAATCACAGACAGCCCTCTGATGCTGGCATAGGTCTTTGGCTTATAAATATTAGTTTTAAATTCTTCGCTACTGTTCTTCAATTGTGCCGTATTTTAACTGAAATAAGACGTTCATTGTTTTCTGATATTAATGTTCGCGTTGAGAAAAATAAAATATTACCTTTAGAAAACCAATCACATCTGATTGTAGCTATTTAATTGTTTCATTTTTATTGCGTATTCTCACTGCACAATTGAACCTTGGATAAGAGCAGCCTTGTTTTGCTTTTCTTCTATCTATTGTAGTTACAGTACTCTACTTAAGATCTGCACAGT
>OZ024742.1:4258774-4276446 GCA_964016885.1 Eledone cirrhosa | reverse complement strand
GATTAAGAAAATAATTTTATTGTATTCACGTTGATGTCATTCAGATATTAATATATCATTAGATTTTTGTCCATTTCTAAAGACCACAACCCACATAGAATATTTTCTAGGTCCACGCCATAGTTATAAAGATATTGGGATGAAAACAAAATATAAAAAAACCAGCAAACGACAAAAACTAAAACGATTTTAATCTATGGAATTGCTAGGCTATTTCTGCAACAAAGGTGATCGATACTCAATTGAGACCTTCAAGAAATATGTCAGTTAATGGTTATTGCTATGACACAGCATATCAACTATAAAATTATTATTATTATTATAATTATTGATGATAATAATAATAATAATAATAATATTAATAATAATAATAATGCTTCCTTTATTAACCACAAGGGTTTACATAAAGTAGACATTAAGGACAGTGCAGGACAATACAGGACGGTACAAATAGACATTTCTGCGTGTAAAAAACAAAAACAGAGGATGTAACAAAAAAATAACAATGAAAAATTCCCCAATAGGGGGGAGACTTCGGAGGGACATTTGTGGAGAAAGCCCAGTAAAAGGCCACAGTGACCCTGACCACCAAGGCAAGTGCCCTCACCCAGTTTTCCACCTTTAATTTAAAGATACGTACTCAGAGTAGGCCCATTCACTCGGGTCATTCTTGCTTCTCTCACCCATCTTTCAACAAAATGCTGGAAGAGAGCACTTCCCTCTCTACCCTGATTTTCCTTTTCAAATGATTTTCCTTTTCACGATGGACTCAGATGATAGCCGGATCCGTCCTACACGCGACAGCAGGTGTTCGACATAAACCCACAAGTTAGCAATTTTCGGACACTGGACGAGTGCGTGCAGGACGGTTTCGTCGCCCTGCGCGCATCTCGGACATGCCCGGCTGACGGCACCTCCATGCCTGTAGAGTTTATCCCGAACTGGCAAGGCTCCTCGGTAGCACTGCCAGACCAGAGATTTCTGGAAGTTGTCCATAGGTCCCGGCCCGAAAGTTCTTCCGAAGAGATTGGCTAGTTGATTTTCGTCGACGCCTAGAGTTTCCCCAAGTACGTCGTCGCTCTTCCCCTCCACTAATCCTCTATAGAACGCCGAGGTGGAGTTTCCACCGATCACATTGCCCGATTGGTCGAAGGGCTGTGAGCGCCTGAAGACATTCCAGTCTCCAGGCGCTCCCTCTCGGTCTTCGCTTGACCCAGGACTGCAGCTCCGTCAAGGAGACGAGCTGGGGAAATACGTGTCTAGCAAACGGCAACCACACCTGATCACCGTCGAGGAAGAGGTGGAGATGTCGTAGCCTGAGCGCGTGTCTGCGCATCATCAGCCACGGCATTCCCAGCCCTCCACGTAGCGGGTCCCTTCCACAAAAAGCGAAAGAGCAAACGCTCCAGCGCAGTCAGGCGGGGCTGAGGACAAGGTACGACGGTCAGGCGGTAGCAGATGACAGACGCGATGTACGCGTTAGCCACCTCCGCTCGACCTTTCAGGGATAGCTTCCTCTCGGCCTATTTCTGGGTGAGAGAAGCCACTCTGCTCGTCACCTCGTCCCAGATTTTGTCCGTCTTGAGGTCCGGACCGAACCAGACCCCTAGCAATTTAACCGGTTCGTCCGTCCAGCGTCCGACGACGCTCTTGGACGACATGGAGCTGCCACTCCAGGTGCCGAGCTGCAGGCCCACTGACTTTTCCTGGTTGATCATTGCTCCTGTCACCGCTTCGTATTCTCTTAGTGCAGTGCCGATCGCCTCGATGTGTTTGGCGTTCGACACCACTACGGTAACATCGTCCGCATATGCTGACACGGATCTTCCGCATCCTAGTTCGCGCGGGACGCCCCTCAACGTCTCCAGTTTGTGCAGTAATGGCTCGAGAGTCAATACCTACAAGAGGGACGAGAGGGGACATCCCTGGCGGACCGAGAGCAGATGTCGCTGTGCATGGCAGCGATCCAGCCTCTGAATACGGGCCCAAAGCCAGGCGCCCTCAGGACTGCCGCTAGGTAACGATGGTCGACCCTATCGAAAGCTTTCGACTAATCTAAATTGTTCAAGACCCACCCGTTCCAGGTTCCTAGCTACCCTCTCTACGATGTATCGCATGAGGTGGAGGTTGTCGTGGATGGATCTGTCGGGAATGGCGCATGTCTGCGCCTCTCCCACAAGACCACCAACGACAAGCGCCAACCTATTTGCTAGCACCTTGGCCAAAAGCTTGAACTCTGTGTTTAGCAGGGTTATGGGCCTGAAATTATCTATGTTATGCCCCTTGTTCGGATCCTTTCTCAGCAGTGCCACCGCTCCTCGGCTCACAGAGCTGGGAATTCTCCCCTTCTGTTGCCAGTTGCAGTAGACGTCCGCCAAGAGGCCTCCGAACAAGTCTGGCATCTGTACGTAAAGTTCATAGGGCAGACCATCCAAACCAGGCGATTTACCCCTTGTGCAGCCAGTAATTGCCTCCCGAACTTCAGCGGCTGTTATCGGCTTTTCGCAACACTCCGCCTCAGTGGCCGAGAGCCGCGGCAGTCCGTCGAGGTAGACACTAAAGTCCATCCCTCGACCCGGCCCACCGCTGTCCACGAACATCTGAGCGAAGTGTCGCTGAAAAGCTTCACACATTTTCCCGGGATCGAGTAGCATGCGCCCGTCGTGGTCCACCAAAGACCGGATCGTGGGTTTGTTTCCACGACGCGCCTCCGACACTCGGGCCCATTGAACGGCTTTCGTCCCCTCGTGTCTGAGAGCACGCACCCTAGCTCAGACAACGCAGCCTTCGTGCTTTGCATTGAAGAATTGGTCAAGGGCCAATTTCGCCGCAAGTACGTCGGTTGCGATGACTTTGCTAACCGCCTCGTCTAATTTTCTAACTAGTTCTCCCTCTGTTCTATTTTTCTCTATTGCTAAAGCCTTACTAAACCTAATGGATTCTATTCTAATCGCTCTTTTCAGAGCAAACCACCACTTGTTGTTAACGATGGCCCCCGTCAACGCCCGCTTAACTAGTTCGCTAATCCGGTCTCTGTAGGCCTTGCGCGCTGGTAAGGACGCGTTTAGCTTCCAGTAGCCGGGTCCTCGTCTATGAAGCCTATCTAAGTCAAGCACACAGATCACAAATTTGTGGTCCGTGTAGCTGACTATCTTGAATTGTGGACAGCCTATGCTAGACCTATCTATTTCCCTACAAAATACTCTATCTAGATATGATCTGGATGACCCTATGCGATTTGTCCAAGTCCACATTCGCACATTCGGGAAATCCAATCGGTACCTGTCAGACAGTTCAAAACGCCTGAGCAGGTTGGTGAGGCTCTTGCACCCTCCACTCCTATCCGCTAATCCCACACAGTCCCAGCGTGCATCTAAGATCCCGTTCCAGTCGCCCACTAACACTAAAGAGCGGGACATCCGAGAAAGGTCTCCAGACGCCGGAAGAAATCAGGCCGCCCTGCTCCTGTCGGGGCATAGACGGCCACTAGCCTGAAAGCTTGCCCGTCTCCGCTGGTCACGTCCAGCACCACCAACTTACCCTCTAGGTCCAGGAAGATGGCCCGTATGGCGAGATCCAAACCTCTCCGAAAAAGCACAGCAACTCCTCCTCCCGATCCAGGACGGCTGGGAGATGCCTACACATCGTAGCCGCCGAAGATCGGTGCGAAGGCCCGTGCTTCGGAGATTCTGGTCTCGCCGATGGCCACTACATCTATGTTTAGTGACCTGAGGTCGTTGAGCAGGTGACCCTGCTTCAATGACGACCCCAAGCCACGCGCATTTATGCTGCCTATTCTGAGTGAGGTCATGTTTAAAATAGAGTGGAAAAGATCGGAAAGACCACTTACCATACTTTTCGTAGAGGAAGGATGGTTTCTCCATCACTTTTCACTCGATCGTCTGGTGAAGGGACCGTTGAATCGTCCCTTCGGCTGGTCGTCCGCTCTTCTATGAGTATGTCCGAATATACTCTCCGGTTGAGAGTCCCTCCTAGGTCTCTGAAATCACCAACTGCGTTGGGGAATTTCGTTTTAGTGTTTGTGTATTGTTTCTGTGCTATTTTTAGCAGTCTTATGTTCGTTGTCGTTTTGATTGGTGCTGGTATTATGTAGTCGTGCTGTTCAATTATGTAAGTCATTAGTTTCTTGTTGTGTGTATTTATTGCCGTGCATTTGTTTTTCTGGGAGTGGGGTGTGGTTCTGCTATGTTATTGTCGTTGTTGCTGGGTGTGTGTGTTTTGTTGTTGTGTTTGCGATGTTGGTGCTTGTGGTGATGGTGTTGAAGGTGTTGTTGATGTTGGCGGTGGTGTTGTCGCCGGTGGTGATGATGGTGCTTGTGTGGGTGGTGATGGTGTTGGTGGTGTTGCTGCTGTGAGTCTCTTTGCAGTAGCCTTTACCCTTTTTTCATTTCTTTCCTCCCTTTTCGAAGGCGACAATACGCTGCTTCTGCGTTTGTGCCTTCTTACGACCTTTTCCATCCCTCTCCCACCTCACACTCCATGTCTGATTCTGTGAGGTCGGGGAGAGGTACCAGCTCCACTCTTTCACTTGTTGTTGGTGATGTTTGCAGTGGAGTCTCTGTTGCAGCTGCATTTGGTATTACTACTGTTGTTGTTAATACTTCCACTGCTGCTGCTGTTCTTGATTTCCGTGGCGTGGGTATGGGTGCCACGGACCTATCGTTCCTGGTTGCCGCTTGTCCTGTTGCTGGTAGCCATAGAGCCGGTTTCGGAAGGAGGGGGGTTTTCTCCTTTCTCAGGGTCTTCTCGTTGCAGAAGGCCCTGAGGTGAGTCTTCAATCCACAGCGAAAGCATTTCGGGCGTTTGCCCTCAACACTTATGGGCAGTTGAGTGCCGTTATCGAAGTCTATCACATCCGGGATAGTTTCGATGCACTCCTGGTTGGTTTGGATTAACATCTCAATGGAGGTGCCGACCCAATCTTCTCTTACTCTTTTCTGTACTTGCAGTACAGTTGTTTTATCCTCGATTCCAACGAGGACAGACGCGGCCAGCCAAGAAGGGGCCATACCGGGGGAGACGTGGGTCAGTTTGACCCTCACAATTTTTTCCCGCTGTAAGAGGGGACCAACACCATTTCCTCGCTCCTTAGGGTCACTAAGGATTGAGCCGTTGCCTCCTGGGGTGTGGCAAAAAGCACGTCTACGGTGGAATATTTCTTGCCTCGGGTGATGTCCGTTTTCCGCTGCCACACAGACCCTAAGGGTTTTTGTATTTGAGCCTCAGTGGCTCTTTCAACCCTACGGGATTGTGTGCTTACTGCATGGTACGTGACCGTACAGTGTTGTTGGGTTTCGAAAATTTTTTCGGCTGCCTTGCAGATTGCTCGGTGTTCGGTTTTCGTTACCATCTTCTTCGCTTCCTCTAATTCCTCATTTGTTATGAGGGTGGTTTCCAGGTTCTTTGCGATACCTGCAAATGAGATTGGTTTTTCTTTGCTGCTGTTGTTGTTGTTGTTGTCGTCAGAGCTGCTGTTACTTTTGTTGTTGCTGCAGGTACTACAACTACTGCCGCCGCCGCTGTTGCTGTGGTTGTTGTTGTTGTTGCTGCTGCTGCTGTTATTGTTGCTGTTGCTGCTAATGCTGTTGTTGTTTATGCTGCTGCTGATGCTGTTGCGGCTGCTACTGTTGTTTTCCTTGTCACTGTTGCTGCTGCTGCTGTTATTACGGCTGCTACTGCTATTATTCATGACGTCAGACGAATGAAATGGGTTTTCGTAATCCCCGCACACCTTTTTCGTCGTTGTCGTCGTCGTCGTGGAGAAATGTTGCACGCTTTCTACGTGATTTTTCTTTACTGGCGTCGCTTGCGAAAGAGAAGGGAGGGAGAGAGACACATTTAGAGAAGGGAGGGAGAGAGACAATCTTCTCTCCGCTGTAGTGACGATTGAGGAAGAAGAAGACGGAATGAGTGGGAGTGACCTATGAAAATTCTTTTTCGTAGCTATGTTTTTTTTTTCTTTAAAATAAATATTGGGCACAAAACCCCAATAAGCGGTTATTTAACCCCGAAGAGCCAAATAACGGGCAGAAAAACCACTCTCACGAAGAGGAGGGTGTTTTTGCCTACAATTTGGTTAAAGTTTTAAACAATTTACGATTGTTATAGCGGTCAAAATTTACAATACCTTACAGATCCGAGCCTCCGTTACCATAGCATTCAATAATAATAATAATAATAATAATAATAATAATAATAATAATAATAATAATAATAATAATAGGGAGAAGACGCACGTGGTGGATAGAAGGTCGTGAAATCGCTCCCGTAAGTTTTGAATTTTTAACATATTTAAATCATTTGTGAAATAACAACTCTTAGTACAAATATTACGTAAAGCATCCGGCTTGAGCCCCCAAAAAATTCGGACCCAAAATATATTGTTATAAGGCTCAAATATTCAAATATTCAACTTTGTATTGTACATTGTATATTCAAAAAAGAAAATGGCTATAAATGGAAGAAGAAGAACCCCCCCCTCTCCTCTGTCTACACTATATAGAACAGCCAAACAACACCAATCTCACCAACACCAGAAACTAGATACACCACCTACCCCATCACCTCTCTGTGTACACTAAACACAACAGCCAGATAACGACAACTTCACCACCACCACAACCAATCTCAACATAATAATGATAATATTAAATACTATTATTATTGTCCCAAGTTTTAACAAAATGTTTAATTCCAACATTAAGGGAATTTATGTCAACACATGTACGCGACCAACCCCATAGATTCACCGAACGGACATCAGTAACGACAATGCCATCACTACAGTCACCGCCGCCGCCGCCCATCCATCATTACTACCACTATCCCATCACCGCCGCAACCACTCCTTCATTGCTACCACCGCTACAACACCATCACTACAGTAATACGATCACATCATCACCACCACTGCCTCAGTATCGACATCACCACCACCACTGCCTCAGTATCGCTACCGCCGCTATTCTCTCCCATTGCTTCCTGCTAGTTGCTGCTAGCACAGTACTGCCACCACATTATAGAATTCCTACTAAAAAAGAGGAAGGCATCAAAATATATAGATAGACTCAAAAGAAAAAACAAAAATCAAAACCAAAGCAGCACAGCAACAACAAAAAACAAACAAACAGAGAAAAACAAAAACAAAAAAACGTAAATAAAATAAGAATGAAGAGAGAAACAAGCGGACGGACAGAGAAGAGAAGGGAAAAACTAAGTCAGACATTCGAACACTACATTACAATGAAACTTATGCTTATTCATTTTTGGGGTTTTTTCTACCTGTTTGTTTGTTTGTTTGTTTATTTGTGTTCGTCTACAGCGTGGTGATAATGCCACACAAGAGCCAAGTGGAGCGACGCAACCACCGGAGACGGTGAATCCACAGATGGTTATGTAACCATACATTCGCCAATCCTCGATAAGAGTGTTTAAATATCGAACCTAAACAGTTCGAATAACGGTGAAATGGAGACTAGAACGTCATGTTACAGACTCTCACCCAACAGGTGCTCCCTGGCTCAGCAGCAGGGACCTGGCTGTCAACCAAATACTGCTGGTGTCGGAGGAAGAAGAAGAAGGAAAGGGACCAGAACCAACTGGACGAAAGAATTGAATAGAACTGTTATGCAATGTTACCTGAAAAGTAACCCCAAGGAGAGGGGCTATAGGAGACGGATGCATAACATCTGGAACGAGATTGGTCTATTTAAATTAGATGAACAAAAATTGGCCGGGCAGGCTCGGGTAATAAGAACTAATGGGTGGATAAGCGAGCTGGAACTGGAGGAACTGAGCAGAGAGATTAGCTTGAAGATGGAGGGTGGAGTATGCCAGGCAAACGAGCCAGTGGGAAATGAAGGTGAAGAGGTCGAGAGAACGGAGGAACCACCCGAAGCAGACAATGATCTGAATACTGAGATAAATAATACCTGGAACAGAGATACGGCCACTGAGGAGATGAATGCTGACGGGCTAGGACAAGATTCGGTTGACATCCTCAATTTAGTGGTAGATGAATTGAACAATGATAGTGGGAGACCTATGAACCTAAGATTTGTAGACAGGAAAAAATTAAAAGAAACAACAGCTAAGGTAAACAAAGTCATCCCATACCTTGAGGCGATGAGCCTTCACCAGTGCAACAATATCCTTAAAGCAACAGCAAATACGGTGAGGAAACTACTTGGTATAAAAGCTAGAGGAAACAACAGACAAGAAAGAGCAGGGCCTTGGTGGAAGAAACGACTGAGTGGTCAAATCAGGGAAATGAGAAATGACATTGGAAAGCTTGAGTCACTACTGAATGGGACACTACAAAACATAGACACTAAAAATAGACTGGAAATAAAGTACAAAACTAGGAGGAAAAAGCTAAATATTATCAGAGAGAAAGTGAAGCAACGCATTGTAGCAAAGAGTGCAAAAATCAGGCGATACGAGAACAGAGTCAGTCAGTATAAACAGAACCGCATGTTCGACAACAACCAGAAGATGCTGTTTGGACAGCTTGAGGGGAAAGAAAGAGGCAACGACTTGATCCCTGAGGCGGAACAAACTAAAACATTCTGGAGAGGAATATGGGAGCAGGATGTTAGACATAATGACCAGGCAGTGTGGACTGAGACAGTACAGAGGGAGATCGGTGAGCAGGCACACCAACAAACTGATTTGAGTATCACAGTTGAAACTCTTAAGGGGCAGGCCAAAAAACTAACCAACTGGAAATCGCCAGGCCCAGATGGTGTGCAGGGGTATTGGATTAAAAATATAACATCCCTCCACCCGAAACTGGCAACCATGTTCAATGACTGCTTGATGTCAGGTGAGGTACCAGAGTGGTTGACAAAAGGTACCACAGTTCTGATAATGAAAGACCGAATCAAGGGTAATGATGTTACCAACTATAGACCTATCACATGTCTGTCCGTAATGTGGAAACTGTTGACGAGCATTGTGTCTGAGGAAATCTACCATCACCTCCACATAAACAACTTGTTACCGGACGAACAGAAAGGATGCCGAAAGAAGTCACGTGGTACAAAGGACCAGTTACTTATTGATAAGATGGTAATGGGGAATTGCAGGAGGAGACACACTGATCTTGCCATGCGATGGATAGACTACAGAAAGGCATTTGACATGGTGCCTCATTCTTGGATCACCAAAAGCCTGGAGATCTTCAAGGTGGCAGATAACATCAGACAGTTGTTGGGCAAGAGTATGAGGTCCTGGGAAACAGAGTTGACATCAACTGGAGAATCCTTGGGAAGCGTGAAAAGCAAGAGAGGTATCTTCCAGGGAGATAGCCTGTCCCCTCTGTTGTTTGTCCTTGCCCTGATGCCCCTGACCAGTGTACTGCGAAAAGTGAGAGCAGGATACGGGTTGGGAAAGGGAGGGCTTACCATCAATCAACTCCTCTTCATGGACGATCTTAAGCTATTCGGGAAGAGTGAGAAGGAGTTGGATGTGCTTGTTGACAATGTCCGTATTTTCAGCAGTGATATATGTTTGCAGTTTGGTATTAGTAAGTGTGGAGTCATTGTGATGAGGAGGGGTAGGTTGAGCAGAAGTAACGGAATCCAGATACCAACAGGTGAGATGATAAAGGAAATTGACTCTGAGGAAGGATACAAGTATTTGGGCGTTCTGGAGGCTGATGGCATAAAGAACAAAAAAATGAAGGAATTGTTAAGAACTGAATTCATTCGGAGAGTAAGGAGCGTATTGAAGTCACATCTGAACAGCAGAAATGCCATAAGCGCAGTAAATTCCCGAGCTGTGTCTATTATTAGGTACAGTGCGGGAATTCTGAGATGGAATGTTGCTGAAAAAAAAGAAATGGATAGGAAGACTAGGAAGCTATTGACTATCTACATGTTCCACAAGAGGAGTGATGTCTATAGACTCTACCTAAGGAGATCTGAGGGTGGAAGAGGTCTTATCAGCATAGAGGACTGTGTTCAGATGGAGAAAAACAACCTACACAAATACGTGACTGATAGTAAGGAGCCAATGCTCAGAACTGTACTGAAGGAGTGGACAATAGGCCAGGGGATGTCCAAGGAGGAAATAACATCAAGGAGAAAGAGCAGCCTTCAGGAAAAATCCCTTCATAGTACCTTCTTTGAGAAAACTGAATTTAGAGACCCACAGACATGGAACTGGTTGAGAAGAGGAGACCTTAAAAAGGCTACAGAAGGAATGTTAATGGCTGCGCAGGAGCAGGCCCTCAAAACGAAGTGGTTGAAACACCATATTTACAAGGAGGAGGCTAGCCCACTGTGCAGGATCTGTGGAGAGAGAGAGGAGACTGTGGCTCACATTGTATCCGAGTGTAAACACCTAGCCCAGACCCACTATAAGGGCTGGAGACATGATGTGATGGGCAGGGTGATCCACTGGCACCTGTGCAAAGTAAACAATTTACCACATTCTGAGAAATGGTATGAGCATAAGCCAGAGGCGGTGATGGAGAACGATCAGGTGAAGGTGCTGTGGGATTTTAGGATACAGACGGACAAGAAACTGGAACACAATAGACCTGACCTGGTGGTTGTGGACAAAGAAAAAAGATCGTGCCTGATTGTGGATGTGGCCTGCCCATTCGACACGAGAGTGCAAGAGAAGGAGAGGGAGAAAATTAACCGATACCAGGACTTAAAGTGGGAGGTAAAAAGGATTTGGAACTGCCATGAAGTCAAAGTGATCCCGATTGTCATTGGCGCACTGGGGACTATCTCCAAAAGTTTCCAGGGATGGTTAAAGAAAATCGGCCCCTCACGCTTTTTGGAACGCTTCAAAAGGCATGCTTGCTGGGAACAGCAAGAACCCTCCGATACGTCCTGAATATCTGAGGCTGCAGGTAGTGGCTTGATATTCACTCCAACGGTCTTTCCAGTTAACTAACATCAATGACTGAGATTCAAGGAATAATAATAATAATAATAATAATAATAATAATAATAATAATAATAATAATAATAATAATAATAATAATAATAATAATAATCGAAGTGGTTGAAACACCATATTTACAAGGAGGAGGCTAACCCCCTGTGCAGGATCTGTGGAGAGAGAGAGGAGACTGTAGCTCACATTGTATCCGAGTGTAAACACCTAGCCCAGACTCACTATAAGGGCTGGAGACATGATGTGATGGGCAGGGTGATCCACTGGCACCTATGCAAAGTAAACAATTTACCACATTCTGAGAAGTGGTATGAGCATAAGCCAGAGTCGGTGATAGAAAACGATCAGGTGAAGGTGCTGTGGGATTTTAGGATACAGACGGACAAGAAACTGGAACACAATAGACCTGACCTGGTGGTTGTGGACAAAGAAAAAAGATCGTGCCTGATTGTGGATGTGGCCTGCCCATTCGACACGAGAGTGCAAGAGAAGGAGAGGGAGAAAATTAACCGATACCAGAACTTAAAGTGGGAGGTAAAAAGGATTTGGAACTGCCATGAAGTCAAAGTGATCCCGATTGTCATAGGCGCACTAGGGACTATCTCCAAAAGTTTCCAGGAATGGTTAAAGAAAATTGGCCCCTTCGCGCTTTTTGGAACGCTCCAAAGGCATGCTTGCTGGGAACAGCAAGAACCCTCCGATACGTCCTGAATATCTGAGGCTGCAGGTAGTGGCTTGATATTCATTTCAACAAACTTTCCAGTTAACTAACATCAATGACTGAGACTCAAAGAATAATAATAATAATAATAATGATAATAATAATAATAATAATAATAATAATAATAATAATACTGAGGTATGGCAAGCAGAAGAGATAAAGGAAGCTAGACATAAATTATAGTCCTAGTGAAAGTATAAAGAAAAAAAGATGAAATCGAAAATGCAACTGGAGTCTTATTTAAAAAAAAATATATATATATTAACTTGGTTCCTTTACCGGTTTCGCAGTTCTGCTTTTCAAAAGTAGAGTTGAGATGAAGGGTCTGTGGTTTTCTCACATCTTTTATATATATATTTATTTTTATATATATATATATATATATATATATATATTAGAAAGTGAGGGTTTTTTTACAAAATGAAAAATAACCGAGGTGTCCTACACGAGTGAAAGTATAAAGAAAAAGAGATGAAATCGAAAATGCAACAGGAGTCTTATTTTAAAAAAAAATATATATATTTATTTGGTTCCTTTACCGGTTTCGCAGTTCTTCTGCTTTTCAAAAGGTGAGTTGAGATGGAGGGTCTGTGGTTTTTCTCATGATGTGAGAAAAACCACAGACCCTCCATCTCAACTCACCTTTTGAAAAGCAGAAGAACTGCGAAACCGGTAAAGGAACCAAATAAATATATATATTTCTTTTTAAAATAAGACTCCTGTTGCATTTTCGATTTCATCTCTTTTTCTTTATATATATATATATATATATATATATATATGTGTGTGTGTGTGTGTGTGTGCGCGTGTGTGTGTGTGTGTGTGTGTGTGTGTGTGTGTGTGTGTGTGTGTGTGTGTGTGTGTGTGTGTGTGTGTGTGTGTGTGTGTATGTATACACATATATATGTACGTATAATTACAGACACACACACGCATGCCTCATCGATAACCAGTTTCTTTACAAGTACTGTTGACTCTAAATCAGTATATTTGATAAAACAACAATCCGTAGTGGTACGCATAACTGGCTATTTTCTTTATTGTTTGGTTAGCAGTGCTTCTGACCTATTTCAGGGACTCTGAGACAGCTGGGAAGGTATAATGTATATTCAAGCCCGAGACTAGTCGCTGCTAAATGTCAACTGATGCTGTTGAACACCGTCTCCTTCTCGGATTTTCCATAGAAAAGGAACAGATATCGTAAGCCATTTTATGGTACCCTTCAAAATTCGGCCAATTTGCAGCCGCAATGCCAAAACATCGGTTAGAAAATACATTATCCCCAAGTAAATCAGCGGAGTGAAAGTCAAAGGAAACCCAACTATATTTATTACATAAACCACGAGTAAAACTACAGAAAAGAATCCAGTCTTCAATTTTGTTGGTAATAGCAGAATGTAAATTTAATGGAATTACATTAAAGATCACATGTGACACCAGCAACGGAAACGATGCTTTTTCAAACATTTTCTAACAAGAAAATAAAAATACGGAGAACGAAAGATGGCTTCCTTTTCCTAGTGTCCATTAGGCTAAAAGGAATATTACTTGCCAACAATGAGTGATAAATTAGTATCTACAAATGTTTCCATCTACAGTACTTAACCATAGAACATTAGAACAGCCAGCATATATCTGACCAACTGTGCAGTCTATACATAGCCACTCACTAAGAACTAGTTGGTAAATCTCTGTCGAATTACATAATTAACAATATTAAATTGAAAAGGACACATTACATAAGATAGAGTAAGTTTTAAAATAAAATGACAATGACAATGGCTAGAGAAAACTGGATATGAATGTCTAGTGGAGTAGTGAGAGTCTGGGCTGTGACAACGACGGCACGAACAAAAGTGACAAGAACTATAACAACAATATCATCAACCACAACAGCAACTACAACCATCACCAAAAAAGCATAACAAAGACCCAAATAATCACATCTGTAATTCCCTTCACGGTAACACCAACTATTGGGAAATTAACAACATGGGGAATATGTTGAGTGAGTTCTTATGTGGATGAATATTATAGTATCATTGAATTATATAAATATTTATAGAATAAGGAAATACAAAGTAGTTTAGATGTTCAAGTCCTTTATTAATAAGGCTGTGATACATATTTCGATGACGACAGTGGCCAAGTGATCCGCGTAGTACCCAGTGCCACGATCCCATCAGACAACTTCCTACATAATAAGCTTATATTCAGGAGGTAATCCAATATTGAAGTGACACGGGAACGGACAAACACGATGTTCATCAAGCGAATGCCCGTTCCCTTGCGAGCTTCAATTCACGCCAACAGGTCTGTACATGTGTAAATGTGGGATATGTAGCTGGCTACTTCGCAAAACATAGCAAATTATCCTATGGAGGTTCCTCCCCATCTCTGGTTTAAGGGTCACAGGGTACCAGTCAGCCAGCTAGGGTTCCCACCGAATAGTGTATTGGCAGAGGATCAAATGGCCGTGGTAGTGATGGAATATAACTTTTAATGGTTTCAATACTACCCACACAACCAAGACTAATTCTGGCTCCAGATATTATGATTTCACAATGGAAGTCAAGATTGCTAATAAGACTGAATAACAGAAATTAAAAGTTTTGATTGTATTAAATTAAAGAATATAAGCTAAGGTATAGAATGTGATAATTTAGACGAATAACTAGTAAATATCTTCCTCCATCAGATGAATTAACACAGTGAGAGATGAAGAATGTTGGTAAAGAGCAAGGTAGGTACACACACACACGCACACACACACACACACACACACACACACACACACACACACACACACACACACACACACACACACACACACACACACACACACACACACACACACACACACACACACGCATATATATATATATAAAATAAAATAATTAAGTCAAATATTTAAAATTTGGCTTCGTTTATTAAAGGTGCACTGCTATATATATTTCGGTGACAGCCATCATTGGCTGTGACCTCTTCAGGCAGTCTGAATTGGTATTGTAGAGACAGGTACACATATTGTTAAAGTGTTTAACTCCGTCAATACTCCGATGTGCCCAGTTCCTGGTTGGGTTGTTATTTCTCTGAGGAACTTGAATCATATGAATTCGAGCAAACGAATTTCGGCGACAAAAGACACTCTCTCCTCCCATTGGTCAGTTGTGAGAACATTCCTCAGTCAAAAGTTTATAGAAATTTTTCTGAGGCAAGGCAATCTGTTGTGGTTGTTTTTGTTAAGTACATCTGACCACCTCCCTAGTGTCGGTAGTGGTGTTGGTGTTAGGGCGTCAGTAGTCAGGTCAGCTTTAGTTCGGCTGCTGATATGTTTAGAAGAATTTGTATGTGTGGGTTGGCATCTATCCTGCCACCATTTCCCGTGGTGGTGGTGGTGGGGTGGTGCCAAACAGATGAAGAAATAAGATAAAGTAAAATGGAGAAATAAAAGAATATAAGGCAATAAAATGAAGAAAATAAAAAATAATAAAAAAATAAATAAACAAAAAAATAATAAAATAATAAAAAGAATAAGATTATAAAAGAATAAAATAAAATGCATGTGTGTTATAGTCAATCTCAAAGTTTGAAAGATTTGGAAGATATTGACCGAAGTAGAAAGGCTGTGTGTCAGAATCGAGAAGTGCAAAGGATCACAATCTTTACACTATCATGGTGTGGTGCGTTTTAAGAGCAAATGAGACAAGGGTGGAGTGTAAATCACCAGAACCCGAGTGTTAAAATCCGGAAATGCAGAGGACTACAGTTCCTATTTCGGCA
Organism: Eledone cirrhosa; assembly: GCA_964016885.1. Taxonomy (NCBI): domain Eukaryota; kingdom Metazoa; phylum Mollusca; class Cephalopoda; order Octopoda; family Eledonidae; genus Eledone; species Eledone cirrhosa. The sequence continues at coordinate 4,261,010 of OZ024742.1, read as the reverse complement.
TAGAGTACATATGCGTATATGTCAACTCACATCGTTCCAAGCACACACGCACAAGCACAGGCCCAGGTGCATCCCCTATGCACACACACACATTATAAACCCACACCCACATACACACCCACACACACACATACCCACCCACATGCACACACACACACACACGCACCCACACATACACATGTAAGTATCTGTGCATTTACAATCTTAAATAACGGTATCTATGTATGGACATATGCATAAGTATGTTTTGTCACAGGAGTCGATCGAGGTAGAGGTAGGAGTGGTGATTGTGCAGGGGGTGGTTTACCGTGGGCTCGATGTGGTGGTCCTTATAGCTAGAAGGAAGTTCCCATCCCAATGTGTTGTTATTGTCCATATAGCTTGAGGAAGGTCCCGGCCCTGAGGTGTCTACATGTCCCGGAGAAGTCCCTATAGCTTGAGGGAAGTTCCCATCCCAATGTGTTGTTACTGTCCATATAGCTTGAGGAAGGTCCCGGCTCTGAGGTGCCTACATGTCCCGAAGAGGTCAGTCCTGAGGTAGGTTTATCAGGCTGCTTCCACCTCTGAGTATCTGGAGGGTCTCGCGCAGACATAGTTTGCAGATGCCAGATCCCCCTTTATCAAGTGGTACTTTCCTGATTTTCGACCAGACCAGAGAGTACGGAGTCCTGTCCAGCTTCAGCTTCCAGATCAGTTCGAAAAGAACCGTACTTTTCCTTTTGTCCTCCCTATTAAAGGAATGGCGATGGTTATACCCTCCGTCTTTAAAGCTCGTTTATGTGGCTTCTATGTAAAGGTGTTCAGAGTTGGGGGTTTTTACTCTACATCCGTATATTAAGTTCTTCCTAAGGCATTCATTACTAAGGGGGCATAATTCGGGGTTTCTGCAGTTGCAGGAGGTTGTCGACCTCCGCGTGCTTAGGGTGGGGTTCCCGTTACGTGTTATATGGTGGTCCACACCCGGGTCCAGTGGGGGTCCCTGGGTCTGTTTGGGTTTCCAGGGTGGGCGCTGGGTCCACCCTTCTTTCCCTCCACATGGTTCTGCTGGATGCTTTTATTGTCAGCTTCTGGTTGTGTGTGGTTTTTAAGTCTACCCCTATTGATGCTAGCTATGTGCTGGGCCACATTTCGCGTGGTAGAATACGAGAGCTTCACAGTGTGTTTGTTGAAGATCTTGAGGTATCTATGGTCCCTCGGGAAGCATTTATCTAGTGCTCTAAAGAATGAGCGGGCCAAGCTGTTCTTTAGGGCCGCTGAGTAGGGTGGGTTGTACCACGTGATTTTTCTGCGTCTACTCCTATATGGGTGGGTTGAGCGTGCCGTGGGCTGTTGGGGAGTTGTTGGGTTGCTAGTGGTTCCCGCATTGCTGCTTCCCCTTTGGGCGCTATGTGTTTTGCTAACTTCACGGCCCGTATCTGTGGGGTGGTTGTTGCCTACGCTGGGAGCTCTACAATGGGATGGTCCTCAATCAGTCCCTCCTCGTGTCTTGCGGTTGGGAGCGACGGGCCCGGGGTGGTTAGTATCACCCCTAAGACCGCTACTCGTATTGGGTTTCCTCCCATGGTTATGCGTACGCGTCCCCCTCGCTAATGTGGTGGTGTCGGGCTCATGGTGTTTAGTTGTTTCCACTCTTCTTGTATTGTTAAGGTTCCCCCCCTCCTGGATACCATGGGTCGGGGTGTCCAGTGGGCCATCCCCATCATGGCGCCTCGGATTGTATGATATATTTTGGCCATGCGCCGCCTTATTTAGAGCTGCGTTGTAATATTCTGAGTCGCTATCGAAGATTTCCTTATTTGCGGACAGGCTGGAGATCCTGTCCGCGACACTCTTCACTGTGGCCTTAATTATGGATCTAGGGTGGTTTGACTTGGCGTTAACATATACCAGTTTCTCGTTGGGCTTGTGGTAGGGGTAGTATTTTTTATTTTAATTTCTATTTTTCATTCGTATTGCTAACTTTAATTTCCATTGCAACAACATAATATCTGGATAATGGAATGATTCTATTTCCATGGTCCAGATATTATGTTGTTGCAATAGAAATTAAAGTTAGCAATATGAATGAAAAATAGAAATTAAAATAAAAAATCATGGTTAAAATCTTGTTTTAAGTAAATAAAGAATATATCCTAAAGTGTGGAGCCTGAAAATGTAATCAAACAATTAGTTAATATCCTCATTATCACCCAAAATTAACAATGAAAAATAAAATGAAAAAAAGAAATAAAAAAAA